>JANHAA010000259.1:0-38458 GCA_026225975.1 Clarireedia hainanense | reverse complement strand
ATAATCTATAATTCTTAGATAATTAATAAATTAATTTTTAACTTAATAGCTAATTCGAAAATTGATTTAATCTTTAATAAACTTTTATTAAGATTTATTTATAATACTTAGATATTCTAACTATTTATAAACTAATATTAACTTTTTTTATTATTTTATATACTTTATATAATTTATTATTATTAATATAAAATTAAAAGTAATTAATATATTTTAAAGTTAAATATAAATAAACTTTTTTAATTATTTAATTAACTTCTAAAAAGAGTTAATAAAATATTTTAATTAGTTTAAATTTTAAAAAACTATTAAAAGTTTTTATTTTATTTAATATTAAAGTTAATTATAAAGATTTTATATAATACTATTTTAAATTAAAGTTTATTTTTTTAAATACTTTTAAAATTAAAAAGATTTTTCTAGATATTAAATTTCTTAATTAAAAAATCAATTATATAAAAGAGAATAATTATTAATATTAAATTCTTCTTATTAGAAATATTAGTAATAATTAAAATAACTAAGCTTTTAATACTTTTAACTTTAAAAACTTTATTAATAATATTATAAATTAAAAGAGTTAAAAAAATAAAAATATTATAAATTAAAATTAATTAATTAATTAGTTTGATTTTAGTTTATTTAGATTTAATTTTAAATTCTATAATTATTTATTTATTATTATTACTTATATTAATAATAATATTAATAAAAGTAATTTAAATTAGATTTTAAATAATTTTAATTACTTTTTATAAAAAAGTTATTAAAAGTTAAATTATTAGAAACTAAATTATTAAAACTTTATTTTAAATTTTAAATTTAATTTAAAATTTAATCTTTTAAATAATATATTCTAAGTTATTAAGTTAAAAGGTTAATAAATTAATTATTTTTTAAACTTTTTTATTTTTAATATAAATTTAAAAATTTATATTAAATTTAAAAATAAAGTTTATTTTTCTTAGAAGATAATTATAAAAATAATATTAAAAATAAAATTATAAGTTTTAAAAATAAATTAATTAATTAAGTTATTTATAATAATTATTTAAATATTTACCTTAAAAACTTTAACTGATTTAATAAATATAAAGAGATTAATTTATTTTAAAAGATAATAAATTATATATTTAAATTTAATAATATTTTTAAAAATAAATTTAATTAAAAGATTAAAGTTTAAAATATTTAAGAATTTAATTAAATTAATATTTAAGTTAAAATAATAAATAAAAAGTAGTAAAAAAGATATATTAATATTTATTTTTAAATTAGTATTAAAAATTAAAAAGTTAGATTTAAAAATTATAATATTAATTTAAAAAGTAATAAAAAGAGTAATTATATAAATTTTAAAATTAAAGTTTTAAACTTTATATTATAATTTAAAAATATATCTTAATAATTATTACTATTTAAAATAAATATTCTTATAATAGTAATATAAACTAATAATAATAATAAGATAGTTTTATAATTTATTATAATTAATATATAAAAAGAGATATTTAATATTATTAAAATAAATAATTTAAATATAATATATCTTTTTTAAATATTAATTATAATAATAATATTTTAATAATAAAAAGATATATTAATAAATAGATAAATTTATTGAATTTATAAATATATATATAATAAAAATAAATCTTTTTTATTTAGTTTTTTAATTATTTATAATAATTTTTTTAATAATTTATAGTTTTTAAAATTTTTCAAAAATTTTATAATATAAAGTAAAAATTATTAAAATTAATAATAATAATAATAATATTTTAATAATATTAAATTATAAAATAAAACTAATTACTTTATTTAATTTATTAGATTATAATTAATAAGAATATTAAAAGATTAAATTAATTGAAATAATTATATAAGTTTTTATAATAATTTTTAAATTATTTATAATTATTAAAAAGTAGTTATTAATATTAACTTCTTTTTATTAGAAATACTAGTAATAATTAAAATAAGTAAACTTTTAATATTTTTAATCTTAAAAATCTTATTAATAATATTATAAATTAAAAAAGTTAAAAAGAAAGTAAAGATATTATAAATTAAAATTAATTAATTAACTACTTTAACTTTAATTAATTTAAACTTAATTTTAAATTTTATAATTTTTTATTTATTATTAATATTTATATTAATAGTAATATTAATAAAAGTAATCTAAATTAGATTTTAAATAATTTAAATTATTTTTTATTAAAAAGTTATTAAAAGTTAAATTATTAAAAGTTTATTTTAAATTTTAAACTTAGTTTAGATTTTAATCCTCTAAATAATATATTCTAGGTTATTAATTTAAAAAGCTAATAAATTAATTATTTTTTAAACTTTTTTATTTTTAATATAATTTTTAAAAACTTATATTAAATTTAAAAATAAAGTTTACTTTTTTTAAAAAATAAATATAAAAGTTATTTTAAAAATAAAATTATAAATTTTAAAGATAAGTTAATTAATTAAATTATTTATAATTATTATTTAAATATTTATTTTAAAAGTTTTAATTAGTTTAATAAATATAAAAAGTTAATTTATTTAAAAAAGTAGTAATATATATTATTAATAATTATATTAGAAGTAGATTTAATTAGTAAATTAAAGTTTAAAATATCTAAAAATTTAATAAAGTTAATATTAATATTAAAATAATAAAGAAAAAGTAAAGAAAATATATTAATATTTATTTTTATATTAATATTAATTAGAAAATTAAATCTAATAATTATTATATTAATAAAAAAAGTTAAAAAATAATTAAATAGATTTCGAAGTTAAACCTCTATTAATTAATCGAAGTTTTAAACTTTATATTATACTTTAAAAATATTTTTTAATTATTATTATTATTTAAAGTAGTTATCTTAATATAATAATAATAATTAGTAATAATAATATAATAATTTTAAAATCTAATATTAATAGTAATATAGAAGAAATATTTAATATTATTTTTAATACTAATAAAGTAGATAATTGAAATTATAATATATTTTATTTAGATTTTAATTATAATAATAATATCTTAATAATTAAAAAATATATTAATAGATAAATAATTATAATAAATTTATAAAAATATATTAAGTTGAAATAAATATTTTTTTATTTATTTCTTTAATAAATTTTAATAATTTTCTAATATAAAATAAAAATCGCGATTTTCGATAATAATAATAATATCTTAATAATATTAAGTTATATAATAAAGTTAATTACTTTATTTAATTTACTAAATTATAATTAATAAAGATATTAAAAGATTAAATTGATTTAGATAATTATATAAGTTTTTTCAATAAAATATAAATATAAATAATAGTTAATATATATATAATAAGTTATATAATACTTTTTAATATTATTATAATATTTATAATAAAAAATAAAACTTACTTTTATTTAATATTAAAATATATTAATTATAAGTTAATATATAATATTAATTTAAAAGATTATAAAATATATAAAGTAATTAAATAAATTAATTTATAATTAATTTTAATATAAAGATTATATAAATAAACTTAAATTAAAATAGTTTAATAATTAAATTAATATTATAACTAATTATTAAATTAAATATTAATTTAATAATAATTTAAAAACTATAAATTATTAAAGATAATATTAATATATTTTTAAATAATTAATTAATATTATATATTAGTTTTAACTAAATTATATTATTAAATTAAAATTTCTAATTAAAAACTTTTATTTATATTACTAAAATATTAACTAGTAATATATAATTAATAGTTAATAATATAGATTTTAATTTATTAATATTAAAACTAAAGAAAAAAACTAATATATTTAAAATAGTTAATATTTATAATAAAACTAATTAAATTGAAAATAAATTAATTAAAATAATTAAAAGAAGTTTATTTTTAAAAACTATTTTAATTAATTTATTTATATTAAAAGATTTTAATATATATTATTTCTAGTAAAACTTTAATTTAATTATTATATTATTAAGAATTTAATTAGTTAATTAAATTAAAGATAATAACTTTAATTTATAAAATAATTTTAAAATTAATATTTTCTTTAAAGAAACTAATTAATTAATCCTTGATTTAATATTAATTACTTTAATATTAATAAAGTATATTAAAGATTAATAAATATTAAATAATTCTAAATTAGATTATTTACTAATATTATTTATAATATAAAAATTAAATTAAAAAGCTAATATTAACTTTCTTTAATTTTATAATATTAAATTAATTAATTAGAATTTATTTAATATTAGTTTTATTTAATATTAGTTTAACTAATTTAATTAAAAATAATTTAATTTTTAATTAAAAACCTTCTAAGTTTATTAGAATTAATTTAAAGTTTAATTTAGTTAATTAAAATTATTTAAAGTTAATTAATTTAAAATTAAATTAATTAATTAAACTAATAATTAATAAAACGATTTCTAAAGTTAAATTAAAATTAAAAGTTAAATTCTAATAAACTAATAAACTAAAATATTTAAGAAAATTAATATTAATAATTTAAAGGAAATTAAAATTATTAAATTTAACTTCTTATTAAGAAGAATATTAATTAATATAAAATATTTATTTCTTAACTATTAAATAAATTAAAAAAGTTTATTAGAATAATTTCTTAAAAACTAATAATTTAAAAACTATTTATAAAACTTTTAATTATATTAAACTTTATTTAAATTATATATTATTTACTATCTTAGAATAAATTAATTTTAAAGAAAAAGTAATTATTTTAAAAATTACTTTCTTCTTCTAATTTTTATTATCAATTAGTTTTAATTAGATAAATTATATAATTAATAATTAGTTTAAACTAGTAATTAATAAATTAAAATTAATTTATTTAATAAAAATTAAAAAAAGATACTAAATCTAAATAAAATTATATAAAATATTATTAATAAAATATATTAAATTATTTTTAATATATTATTTTAAATATATAACTTATTAATTAATTTTAATTATTAATTTTCTTATTAGAAATAAATTATTAAAATTATATTAAAAAAACTAATTTAATTTAAATATTCGATTTTAAAAGTATATAAAGTTATTTTACTTCTTAATTATTTAAATAAAATAAATAAGAGAATATTAATAAAAAGGTTAGTTTATTTAATTAAAATTACTAGTTTATTATATAACTTTTAAATTAGAAATAAATTTAAAAAGTTTATTATTAATATAAACTTAATACTAATAATTAAAATTTAAAAAAATATTAAATTGAAAATATTAGTTTTATTTTTTAATATTAAAAAAACTTTTAATTATATTTTAAAAAACTAATTATTATTAGTATTTAAAAAGTTAAATTTTCTAATTAATTTAATAATATAAATTAATTACTTTTTAAAAAACTAGTTATTAAAATTCAATTTTAATAATTATATTAAATCTTTTTAATTAATTAATATTAATATCTTTTAAAGAAATTTAATTAATATAATTTTATTTTTAATTTATATTTAAAACTTTTTCTTACTAATTAGTTATCTAGTTTAGTTATATATAAATAATATAATATTAATAATTAGCTTTATTAATTCAAAAAAGAATTATTAGATATTAAAAAGAAAAGTTAAAAAATTTTATATATTTAAAATATTAAGTAATATTAAATTTAATTTAAATAAAATTAAATTAATATACTTTTATACTAATTAAAAAGTAATTAATTTAATTAATTTATTAAATAAATAAATTATATACTTTTTAAAAGTAATAAAGTAATTAAATATTTATTTTAATAAAATATTAAAATTTAAATATTATATATTAATATATATTAACTAAATAAAAATTACTTTCTTTTAAATTAACTAATTAATTAATATTTAAAATAGATTATTTTCTTTTACTTTATATTAATTATACTTTGTTTATATTATTAGTATATTAAATTATAAATTTTTTATATAATAGAAAAACTAAATTAATAATAAAAATTAATTATAAAGTTTATAAAATCTAACTTTATATAAAATATTAAATATATTTAAAATTGGTTTAATAATATTTATAGAAATTAAATTTATATTAACTTTTTTTTAAATCTAGCTAAATATTATAATATATTAATATATTTTTAAAATATTAAAATTAATTAAAAACTATTTAATATACTAACTAATTTAAATTTAATTAATATTAACTTCTAATAATAGTAATAATAATTATAATCTAATTTAATTTATAATTAGATAAATTTAAATAATTTAAATTAAATAATTAGTATATTATTTAATTAACTTAACTAATTTTAAAAAAATTTAATTATTTAAATTTTCTCTTTAAATAATTATTATACTTTATATAATTTAAATTAAATTATTAATTAAAAAAAGAAGTTAAAATTTATAAAGACAAAGTTTTAATATTAATATTAAATTAATTATCTTTTTATATAAATAATTCTTAATTTAAAGATTTTAAAATAAATATAAACTTAGTTTTTTTAAATTTTAATTAAATATTATTAAGAAGTTATAATTAAGATATAAGTTTAAATTAAATAAAATAGTATTTTAATATTATATTACTATTAATTATAAAGATAATAAAGTTTTAATAAATTATTAAAGTTATCTCTTTTTATTATTATTTATTTAGTTAATATAATTAATATTTTAATTATATTTTAAAAAGGAAATATAGATTATATTAACTTTATTATATTTATATTAACTTTATTATAATTATATTAATTTTATTATTTATATTTATTAAATTAGTTCCTTCTATAATACTAAATTATAAAATTATTATATTATTATTATTAGTTATTATTATTATATTAAAATAACTACTTTAAATAATAATAATAATTAGAATATATTTTTAAATTGTAATATAAAGTGTAAAACTTTAATTAATTATTTTTTTATTTCTAAATTTTTAATTAATATAATAATTATTAAGTTTAACTTCTTAGTTTTTAATATTAATATATCTTCTTTACTTCCTTTTTATTATTTTAATATTAATATCAACTTTATTAAATTTTTAAATATTTTAAATTTTAATTTATTAACTAAATTTAGTTTTTATATAATTATTAATAATATAATTTATTATTTTTTAAATAAACTAACTTTTTTATAATTATAAAATTAATTAAAATATTTAAAGTTAATATTTAAATAATAATTATAATAATTTAATTAATTAATTTATTTTTAAAATAATCTTTATAATTATTTTCTAAGAAAAATAAAATTTATTTTTAATTTTAATATAAATCTTTAAAAATTATATTAAAAATAAAAAGATTTAAAAAATAATTAATTTATTAACTTTTTAAATTAATAATTTAGAATATATTATTTAAAAGATCGAAATTTAAACTAAGTTTAAAGTTTAAAATAAAAATTTAAAAATTTAATTCTTAATAATTTAACTTTTAATAACTTTAATACTTTTAATAACGTTTTTAAAAAAAAGTAATTAAAATTATTTAAAATCTAATTTAAACTACTTTTACTAATATTACTATTAATATAAATATTAATAATAAATAGAAAATAATAAAATCTAAAATTAAGTTTAAATAAATTAAAGTTAAATTAATTAATTATTTTATTTTAATTTATAATATTTTAACTTTTTTCTTAACTTTCTTAATTTAAAATACTATTAATAAAATTTCCAAAGTTAAAAATATTAAAAGTTTAATTATTTTAATTATTATTAATATTTCTAATAAAAAAAACTTAGTATTAATAATTATTTCTTTATATATAATTAATTTTTTAATTAAAAAACTTAATATTTAGAAAAATCTTTTTAATTTTAAAAATATTTAAAAAAATAAATTTTAGTTTAAAATAATATTTTATAAAATTTTTATAACTAACTTTAATACTTCTAAAAATATAAAATTAGTATTATATAAAATAAAAACTTTTTATAATTCTTTAAATTTTAAATTAATTAAAATATTTTATTCACTTTTATTAAAAATTAATTAAATAGTTAAAAAAGTTAAATTAATAATAATTTTATTTAAAATTAATAAGAAAGTTAATAAATATATTGATATAGGAAGATGTATATATATAGGAATACTTAGGTAGAAGCCTAAGGTAAGTATAGGAGCTTAGGGTAGTTATTATATAATAATATACTATATATATTTAAATAATCGAGTAAAGAGAATAAAACTATATCTTCTATATAATTATCATTTCTACTAAATAGTAGCGGTATAGAGTTATTAATCCTTTATATACTATATCTATTCGAAGCTATCCTCCGGATTATAGTCTACTATAATATCTACCCGAAAACGTTTCCGCTGTTATTTTTATACTCCTCTTCTAATCTACTTATACTTTATACTTATAAGCGAATTATCTTCGGTACTTATAGTTAACTTTATTTCTTTTATCTAAACTACTTACTACCTCGATTATCTCTACTAAACGAATTATAAGTATGTAGACGATATCTTACTTGAAACAAGAATAATTATCGATTATATCGTTACTAAATATTCTTAACTTATACTATCCTAATCTACTACTTTAATAAATATTGGAATTAAATACTTGTATTCTGTTAAACTACCTCTGATCCCTCTTAAGTAGTTGAATTCGAAGTCTAGCTTTACTACTACTCTAAAACGTTTTATTTCTATAGCTAGTAAAAACTCCTTCTTAGTTTCTATTTAAGAAAGTGAATAATTTTAACCTTTACTAGGTAGGAACTCTAAGGACTTAAGCGAGAATTCGCTTATTATATAAATTATAAAAGAAATCAATTATGTAGAAATACCTAGGATATTTCTAAGCCCTTTAGCTACAAAAGCCAATATAGCTTTAAATGTCGACTAAATAATTATAATAGAGGATATCTATAATATATTTAACGATCTACTAGATATATATAAGTAGGATCAACAATGAATTAATCTTAGACTTAGAGTACTAGCTCTTATACCAAGTACTATTTTAAGCGATCAGTAGGTATTGGACTCAAACTATATTGACTTTAAATAGTACTTATAAGATATAGATTTCTTTGACCTAAAACTTTCCTTAGACTATAAAGAAGGCAACTATACTATAGTTAGGAAGGATATAGTTTAGAGAAATATATACCTCTTTACTAACTGAGTAAAGGAGTATATATTAGGAGCTCGAGTATTAATTATACGAAATAACTTATATATCTACCTTCGAGGAGAAGCTTTACTCTAGTTTATAAAGGAGCTAGACTTGTTAGTAAAACGCGGACTTATATATATACTAGATAGTATTGACTAATAATATCAATTGTTGATTAAATAGTTCAAAGATTCTATTTCGAAAGCTCTAAAGAAACTGTATACTAAGAAATACTCTATTAAGAATATATAAGAAAGTCGAAGTATTTACTTCTTTGTAGTAACTGTAGTAAAGTATATACAAGCTACTAATATAGATCAACCTTAATAATAGAATACTACGATTTATAATAACCTTGATCTATAACTGTAACTATATATTAATATACTAACTGAGAGTCAATCCTTAGTAGACTTTATAGATTCTTTAGCCTTAAAGGAATATACTTTTCGTAATACCTTTAGTACCTAAGGTTAGATACTAATAGCTTATAATTTCTATTAACTAATCTGTTATAATCGAATATAAAGTAATACTTATTAGAGAGATAGATTTAGGCTTTTCTCTAAAAACCTTTCGTTTATTTCTTATTTATATTCAGTCTTACTAAAGGGATATCCTATTTAGAATCTTCTTCAAAGTAATACTAATATATATAAGAGTACTCTTATAAAGGTAGTATTATTAGCCCTTTTATTAAGACTTCGTTTGTAGATTATAGCTAGCTATACTGACTCTAAACAAGAAAATTATAATATCTAAGGAGAAGAGAAACTCTATTATAAAAAAGGATTACTAGGAAGTAATAGGCAAACTTATCGAAGATTCTATAGATTCGATAGCGTTAACTACTTCGAGGAAGATTACTATAATATACTAGAAGAGTTCGGTTTTATATACAACAAAGAGCTAAAGGAGAATAGCTATATAGCTATAAATAAAATCTATATAGATGAAAATCTGTATTTAGAACTAGCTGATACTTTACAAGAAACTGTATTATTCTTCTTCGACTAGACTACAAAAGCTGTTGAGAAATCGTATCGGAAGTACAATATATTATTTCTTTCGAGGAATAAGCTCTATCGCTATATGTTTTCTAATAAGTATAACAAGGTACTAATCTCCTATACTAAACCTTATAATAGTACTACTCTTATATATATTAACTCGAGGATAGTACTAATTACACTACCCGGTACACCAACTAACACTTAACTAGACTTCTCCTTTAAGCTTACTAAAGCTATACGTTCCTTGGGAACTAGTATAACTACCCTACTGATTATCAACGTTCTTGCAATATCCGCTTTTAAAATCCTGGGCACTATCCGGAGATATATATATACAATTGTATACACTTGAATATTATTAGACAGACTAGATGTAAAAATTTATATAGATAGTAGATATTCTTGTTTACTAGTAAACAAGGATTAGATTAGAAGTTACTTTATTATAAAGATTAAGAAGGACTTTGACAAAATAGATATAAAAGGTATCGATAGATATTATAAGTTAAAGGACAAAGCAATCTTCGAAATTTTCCTTTAAGGTATTCTTAAGAAGGAAAAACATTTAGTTAGGTTTATTGTCTAAGTATAGCTAAAGAAAGGTCTAGGGGGATTACAAGGGCCTAACCTCCTACTAGGGAACGAGTTTTTGATATTTTATAATATAATTCTTAATATAGGAGAATACTACCTCTCCCTCGCAGCTTACAATAGCCTTAAGATCCTTATATAAGTTTAAGCTCGTAGATCGCTAGTTCGTCGAAAGATTATCACCTCCAAAATCATAACGATTTCCCCTCGAATAACCTAAGGAATACCTATATAATATATACTCTTTTTAATAAGCTAGGACTACCTTTTCGAAAGTATAGCTCCTAGAGTCTGATTAGCTATTACTTTATATAGAGACTATATTCTATTTACAAATAAAACTATTAAGGATATTACTATACTTTCGGGAGCAAGACTAGGAACAATTACTGATTTCAATAAGGAAGAATACTTCCTTGTTTAAACGCCTAGCCCGGATAATGTAGGAGATAACTCTAAAGCTTATAAGGGTTACGACTAAGACTATACTTCCCTAACGATAAGAATATCTAAACTCGAAAATATCTTGGAAATAGTAGTACTGAATAGTATATATATTTGTAATATAAACCTAGAACTTATATTAAAAGTTTTGCGATTAATTAAGAAGTTCTAGTTATATTAGGAAGATTATAAACTAATAGACCTCTTAGTATAAGAGTATATAATAATTCCTCTTATCGACGGATAGTAGAAGGAAAAGTTTGTAGTAAAAGTATACCTAGTAGGAATTAAAGATTGTAAGGTGATCAATACGACTTTCGATAAACTGTATGAAGCTGGTTAAATAGAATAGGTTTATAGTCTAATACTATTTGGGTACTCGGTCTTCGTAGTATAGTGTAATGTTAAGGATAAATGAAAAGGAAGAATTATTATCAATATATATTCTATCAACAAAGTTGTTCTATATAATATATACTTAATACCTCTGTAAACAGATATTATCGAGGTATTACAAGGTGCTATATTTATTATAGTGATAAATACTTTAGTATTCTTCTACCAATTTCTTGTCGTTGAGTTAAATAAGGAGAAGTTTATTATTGTTAGCTATAGAGGGTAGGAAAAATCTAGAGTAGTCTTTATAGAGTTTAAAAATTTGCCTATGTATATTTAAAGAGTATTAGATACGAAATTGAAGGACTTTAAGGATTTTATATAAGTGTTTATTAATAATATAGTGATTTTCTTTAAATTAGCTGACAAATATCTATACTATCTATATTAGGTTTTTATACTCTTCTAAAAATTGAACTTAACTTTGTTAGCGGAAAAATCGTTTATTGTATACCCTTCTGTAGTTCTACTAGGATATCAGGTTAACAGTCTTAGAATATTGACAACCTCCAAGTAGATTGTAGTAATCAAAAGAATCTAATTTCTGTTAAATTTATAATAACTAGAGTATTTTCTAAATCTTACTAAATATCTTTAACAATTTGTTTTGTATTATACAAAGTTGGTAGAACCTTTGTAATACTGTAAGACTGTATTGCTTGTAGCTGCTAGAAACGAGGGTGTAATAGGTTGGAAGAGAAAAGGATTCTGTATACGAATATCTTAGATACTTACTTTAGAGGAACTGAAAGTGTTCGAATTAGTTAAAGTATATTTCTTATTGGAGAAATTCCTTATATACTTCGACTTGAATTGCAAATTACTTGTGAAAATCAATAGCTCGAAGGAATAGGGATTTGGTATAATAGCCTTCTATATAAAAGGAGATATTATACTAAAAGACTTTTCAAAGCTTTTATTAATAGTTATTTAACTAATACTCTTCTTAAGTAAGTTTCTAGGACTAGTAGAGCAAAACTACTATCTTACAAAGCTTGAAGTAGTATATCTTCTTTATATATATAAGTGTCTTAGAGTAATAATATAGTTTTTATATTATTAAGTTATTATCTTTACGGACTATATAGTAACGAAAGGAATTTATAAAAACAGTTTGCTGAATATATTAGACTCAAGTTATATAAATATATAGTTAGTTATAGTATCTCAATATCTTTCCTAATACGAACTCGAGGTATACTATATCGCTAGTAAGAAAAATATTGTTCTTGATATATTGTCCTAGTTGCTAGGAGATATATTGAAAGATGTCTCTAAAGATAATAAGTTAGATAATATATAGTTATCAATAGAGGTTTTTGCTTTCGACGAAATAAAGGAAGGTTTCGCGTTTAGATATCGATAAGATCTTTATTTCTAGTGTGTCTTAAGGCTTATAGAGGTTAAATTAGAGGACTTTCTTTATAATATACTAGTAAAACCTAGTATACTATTTTAGCTCAAGGACAGGTTCCTCTAGTACTACTTGATAATAGGTTTTATAAGGCTAGTAGTTCTTGAAGCGATGTTGAAGGATATCTTCGAGGAAGTATACAACAAGAAAAACTATTTGAGTCTTAACCGAATAGTATATAAGCTTCAAGGCTTTTGTATTCTGTGTTTGACAAAGAGGCTATAGGAGTATATTGAGTATTGCCCGAGTTGCAACGTTAACACTATACTATATAGTAAGCTAAACGGCTATATATAGCTGATCTATATAGTCCCTATACTGTTTTATACGATTATAATCGATTTTATAGTAGGTTTTCCCGAACTGATAGTAGTAAGCCTTTGGAAACTAGAGAATATAGATATATTTGACTTACTAATAATAGTGATAAATAAGTTCTCTAAAAAGACAATTCTGCTTCTAGAGTATACTACCTATAATACCAAGAAGTGGGCTAAGGTATTCCTCTAAATACTTCTTCTTCTTGACTAAAGTATTTTTAAAGCTATTATTTCTAATCGCGATTCGAAGTTTATCAACAAGGTATAATATTCTTTATAGGAAAAGTTGCAAACTAAGCTACTTATATTCACTACTTAGTATTTATAAACAGATAGATAATCCGAGGTTAAGAACTAAATAGTAGAGATTATAATATAGTATTTCTTGTTTTGTAATTTAGATAAGAATTAGCTTGTAGTACTACTACTACTATAGTTTATATTGAACAATATATATTGTAAGTCTATCGATATATCCCCAAATAAACTTCTTTTAGGATTTAAACTAAATTCTATATCTACTACAATCCTTATATCAGAATTGCTATTAGAGATACTCGATATATTGCGAAACTTGTGTTAGAGGGATATTAAGATAGTATTGGATTTCGCTTCGAATGTTGTGAAGGAAAACTACAATCGCTATTATTACTCTCTAATAATAGATATCGGCGACTATATTTACTTTAAACTTTATCGAGGCTATAGTCTATTAGGAAAGCTAAATAGGAAACTGTTGGAATAACAGATAGGACTATTCAAGATTCTATAATATATTAGGAGACTAGTATACAAAGTAGATCTACTATTCTACTGGAAGATCTACCGAGTTATCTCGGTAGTCTATTTGTATCCTGCTCTAACTGAGGTAGACTTATTTAGTCGTCTATATCCTGACTATATAAAACTAGTTAATAATACTAGAGATAATAATAAGTGGAAGTTTTACAAACTCGAGTGTATTTTAGACAAGAGGATTATAAGATATAAGAAGAAGGATTATATTGAGTACTTAGTGAAGTTTCTGGGATAAAGTAATATATAGGTATAATAGTACTTAGTAGAATTGCTCGATAACGTTTAGGAAATAGTTGCTGATTACGAGGTAAAATTTTCAAAAGCTCTATATCTTAAACGTAGAAGAGGCTGTTTAAAAAAGGCTTTTCCGAATATTTAAGAAGTATAAGGTGACTAATATTATCTACCTAATTTTAGTTCTAAGGAAAATATTTACTATATCAGGTAATATTTTATTTTACTTTATCTTTCAATTTAAGATTGTATACTTTACTATCTTCTTCTATCTATTGTTATATTATAGGTATTGTATAATAACCTATTGCTATTATAATAAGTATCCTCAACCTTCGCTAGTTGTATAACCTTTCTCGCAAGTTACTTTGCGAGTAGCCTACGTTCCTTTGATGATACTAGGAGTATACTAGAGAGTATCGATTACTTTCAGTACTACTTTGTCGGAGGATTGTTAAGGATAGAATATACTTTTTAAAAAATGTTAAACTGCTCTAGTAACCTTAATCCCTCCGCTTTACAATACTATATAGTACGCTAGAAGTACTAGTTAAGCGCTGAGTATAATACAATTGAAAACTTTATCTTCCTTATTACTAGCCTACTAGTATCAAATACTTAACTTATATTCCTAGTTGATTATATATACATTGCTGGGCAAGTTGTTGTCAGAAAAACTTGTCCTCTTCGAAGATAATATAGTACTATATTGCTAGCTCCTTAGACTATGTATACTACTTCTAATCAATATTTACGTAGCTGTACGCGGACGATTCCTGTCTTGCGAGTTACTAGATATATATGCGATAAGTAATATCGTAAACCGATTTACAATTATACTACGCGATCCGAATACGCTTTCAAGAATGCTGGAATATAGAGTTATTGCTAGGAAACTTACTGTTAGGGAGCTTCTGCTTGACGATAAAATTAAAGACTTTAGACGAGTTTATAGCGCCTTACTGGATAGTTTATTAAGTTGTATCGAGGACTTGCGAGAAGAGCTGGTAATAAAAGAGAAGTAAGAGAGTTTAACAAGGATAAGTAAATAAGTAGAGGCTTTATTAACTAAGAGGAAGTAATCTAGGGATCTGTTAACGGTAATAAACAACTAACTCAAGTCTATCTATAGTGAATACTCTATAACGCGAAACAATAAGGAAATTAGGATAGATAGCGGATTAACAAGCTTAGGAAATCGGAAATCTATAATATCAATTAACGAAAATCAGTTACTCTTAGTAGGACTAAGCTAGGAGATCGTTATCGTAGGCGCTAAAGCAGTTAGGCTAGCTAATAGAATAATAGAAGACTTTGTTGTAATTCAAAGTATCTTATAACACGAAGATATATTTTGCAGTTCGGTATATACCTTTAACTAGTTAGATACTTTCGACTTAAGAGACTATATCAGGAAGTTGGAGAAGGCTAGAGTAATCTTTCTAAGCAAACCTAATAATAACTATAGCTATTTTATAGAAAACCTGATACTTTGCGATAGGATTGTATTCGAATTATTCGGTATTTGTAGATTCTCTTATCTTGTCTATACTACTACTAACGAGGATTATAAGATGTTAGGAATAATACAAGAGGTGATTAACAAGATATTAATATTCTAGGATAGTGCTTTTAAGCCCTTGATCGACAAGAAAAATAACGGCTTGAAATTAATTATAGTATTCGATAAGGAGCTTTAACAACTAGTAGTATAGAATAGTAAAAGTACTAGTAAGGAAGTTATAGTATAAGCGATCAATGATTCTAGTTCTATTAAAGTGCTCAATAAAGTAACTAAGGAACAAGAAGACGATTGTACTACGAACTAGATATAGAAGATATATTATAATAAAAAGAATATTCTATATCTAGTTTCGATTAATATATTAGTTGCTTCTCGACTTATTTTACTTACCGCTTACGAAATATTGGGATAGGTAACTAAGGTATAAATCTACGATAGAGCTAAAGTAGTAGTTAAAGTGTTTAATAATACTAAGCGGAAAGAGTATAAGAACTAAGGGCTACTGTTTAATAATATCGATTAGGAGTTGTTTGTACTATAAGATATAGTGTCTTTACTACTCGATATATTGTCCTCGGACAATATTGAAGTAATATTCCTTATAGCTACTATATTGTACTTCCCAGAAAAATCAAAAATAATAAAAGTATATAAACTCTAATCGACTCTCGAAATAATAGCGAAGGAAAGAAGCTTAGTATCTTTATAGTTAACTAGTTATATTAGACTAAGTTAAGTATAGCTTATATTAATACCTCCTCAAGCCCCTTATATTATTGCCTTATTACTTTAGGTAATAGACTATTAAATATCTTATCCACTATCTTCTATAACTATATTCTTACTATATAAATCGTTTATACTTTATCTTATCGACTATAGTATATTAGCGGGAATATAGGGGAATTTAGTATTATCCTAAATACCTTTTAATATTACTTAGCAAATAATATACTTAACTAATTTAAACGATTTTTATAATATATAATAATTCTTTCGCTAATAGTAATTACTACAATAATTTGCACTTTAAAATCAGTTCTCGTAGTACTAAAATATAATATTTCTGTAACAACCTAGTTTCTATAATACTTGGCTAAGCTAATATCAAAGTCTCTTATAGTAGCCTCCAGATTCCTTTATAAACAATCAATATTAGTTGAATTATCGTTATAGTTCGTATTTATTTATAATAGCCTTGAGATTACAAGGGCGTGATAAGTTTTCTTTGGGGGGGGGACTTGATACAGGAAGATATATATATATAGGAACATCTAGATAGAAGCTTAAAGTAAGTATAGGAGCTTAAAGCAATTATTATATAACAATATATTATATATATTTAAACAATCGAGTAAAGAGAATAAAACTATATTTTCCACACAATCATCATTTCTACTATATATTAAAAACTAAATATATATTATTAAAATTTTAATTAAAATTAAGAAATTATTAAATATAATAAATTTTATATAATATATTAAATATTAAAGATTCGAGTATATAATTTAATTTTATAAAAAATAAGTTAAATATAAATTATATATAAAATTATATATAACTTTATAATATATTTATAATATTTATAATATTTATAAGAAAGTTTATTTATATTTAATTCTCAAGTATATTAATTATTTATAATTTTATATTAATAATAGTAAATTATATAAAGTATATAAAATAATTAAAAAAGTTAATATTAATTTATAAATAGTTAAAATATCTAAATATTATAAATAAATTTTAATAAAAGTTTATTAAAAATTAAATTAGCTTTTAAATTAACTATTAAATTAAAAATTAATTTATTAATTATTTAAAAGTTATAAATTATAATTAAAAACTTAAACTAATTAAATAACTAATTTATAATTTATATTAACTTTAATTAACTATTAATACTTTTCTAAGAATTTAAATTATAAACTTTTATTTATATTTTAAAAGTTTTTATTATTAATATAATATTAATATTTAATAATATAGATTTAGATTTATTAGTAATATAACTAAATAAAAGAATTAATATATTCGAAATAATTAATATTTATAATAAAACTAACTAAATTAAAAGCGAATTAAATAAAATAATTAAAAGAAGTTTATTTTTTAAAACTATTTTAATTAATTTATTTATTTTAAAAGATTTTAATATATATTACTCTTAGTAAAATTTAGAGTTAGTTAATATTTAAAAAGAGATTTAATTAGTTAATTAGATTAAAAAGAATAATTTTAATTTACTTAATAATTTTAAAGTTAAAATCTTCTTTAGAAAAGCTAGTTTATTAGTTTTAGATCTAATATTTATTATTTAAAGAGTAATAAAGTATATTAATAATTAGTAAATATTAAATAATTTAAAATTAGATTATTTACTAATCTTTTTTATAATTAAAAATCTAAAATTAAATTAAAACTATTTTAATTCTTTTTAAATCTTTTATATTAAAAAAGTTAATTAAGAATTATTTAAAGTTAATTTAATTAATTTAGTTAAAAAAAGTTTAATTTTAAATTAAAAATTTTTAAAGTTTATTAAAATTAATTTAAATTTTAAAATATCGAATATTAACTTTTTAAAAATTATTAGTTTAAAGTTAATATAAATAATTAAATTAATATTAAATATTATAATCTTAAAAATTAAATTTAAATTAATAATTCAATTTTAATAAACTTTTAAATTTAAATTTCTTCGAAAATCAATATTAAAAATTTAAAAATTAAATAATTAAACTTAAAGTTAAGAAATTTATTAATTAATTTAGAATTAATATTTTTTAATTATTAAATATACTAAATAGAGTTATTAGAATATTTATTTAAAAATTAAAAACTTGAAATTATTTTTTTAAAATATTTAGTTATATTAAAAGTTATTAAAATTAAAATCTACTTTTAATTTCTAACTAATTAATTTTAAAAAGAAAAATAAATATATTAAAGTTTATTTTATTTTTTTAATCTTTAATATTAATTAGTTTCTTTTAAAATATTTATAAAATTAACTTATAATTAAAACTAATAATTAATAAATTTAAAAAAAATCTATTTAATAAAAATTAAAGAAAAAACTTTTAAATTAAATAGAATTAATTAAGAAATTATTAATAAAACTTATTTAATTATTTTTAATTTATTTTATAAAGTTTATAATCTATTTATTAATATTAATTATTATTTTATTTACTAGTATTAAATAATTAATATAATATTTAAAAAACTAAAAAAATTAAATTATTTAATTTTGAAAATTTATAAGATAATTTTATTATTTAATTATTTTAGAAAAGTTAATAAAAAGATATTAATTAAAAGATTAAATTATTTAATTAAAATTAAAAAAATTATATAATTAATTTTAAAATATTAATTCTTTTTTTAAATATTAAAAAGGCTTTCGATTATATATTTAAAAATCGATTATTAATTATTTTAAAAGAATTTAAACTTTCAATTAATTTAATAATTTAGATTAATTTCTTTTTAGAAATAAAATAATTAAGATTAGTTTTTAATAATTAAATTAAATCTTTTTATTTAATTAATATTAATATCTTTTAGAATAGTCTAATTAATTTAATTCTTTTTTAATTGATATTTAAAAAATTTTTCTAATATTCAACTATTTAGTTTAATTCTATATAAATAATATTATATTAATAATTAATTTTATTAATTTTAAAAAGAATTATTAAATATTAAAAAGAGAAGTTAATAAATTATATTCTTTTAAAATAGTAAAGAATATTGATTTTAACTTTAAAAAGATTAAATTAATATTTTTTTATAAAAGATTTAATAATTTATTTAATTAAATTATTAAATTATTAAAGTAGTTTAATATTTAATTTAATAATACTATTAAATTTAAAAGTTATATTATTATTTAAATTAACTTATTTCTTTTTATAATTTATTAGTTATATATTATTTATATTATTAGTATTTTAAATTATAATTCTTTAATTTAATATAAAAATAAATTAATTTTAAAATTCAATTTTAATTACTTTAAAATTTAGTTTTCTAGAAAATCCTAAATATTTTTAAAACTAATTTTATTTTAATTATAAATATAAAAGCTATATTATTACTTTTTAATATTTATTTTATTAATATTACTTATTAATATACTTTTTAATCTTTTAAACTTTTAAAAGATTATTTAATTTATAAATTATTTTAAAAAAGTTATTAAAAGTTATTAAATTATTAAAAGTTATTAGATTATTAAAAGTTATTAAATTATTAAAAGTAATAAATTTATTAGAAGTTAAATTATTAAAGTTGTAAAATTATTAAAAGCTTATTTCTAATTTTAATTTCTTTTACTTTTTAAAAACTAAATAAAAATTAGAATTAAAGTTAGAATTAAAATAAGTATTATAACTAATATAAATAAATTAGATTAAATAATTAATATATTTATTAATTAATTTAAATAAACTTAAAAAAATATAATTATTTAAATTCTTTTCTTAAATACTTTTAAACTTTTTATTAATTCGAATTAATTAATTTTCAAAAAAGAATAAAGTTAAAGATTATTAGAAATTAATATTATTATTAATATTAAATTAACTTTTCTTTTATATAAATATTTTTTAATTATAAATTAAAATTAAAATAAAAGTTAAATTAACTTTTTTAAATTTAAACTAAAAATTAATCTAAATATATAAATAAAGTATTAGTTTAAATTAATTAATATATAATAAAAAGTTAAAAGAGATTATTTAAATAATTAAATTAGTTAATTAATTAATTTAAAAAGAATAAGAATATATAGTTTATAATAATTAAATTTATTTAATAATAATTTTAAATAAAAAGAATTAAAAAAGTATTAATATTAAATTAGTTTAAATCTTAAAATATTATAATATAAAAGAGAATAAAATAATAAATAAATTAGTAAAAGAAGTTATTAATTTAAAGATAAACTTTTATTTAATTAACTTTATTTATTTTAATATTATTATTAAAGATATTAAAATCTAGAAATAGAAATTAACTTTAATATAAATTATAAAATTTAAATAAAATAAAGATTTTAAAATTATTTTTTTAAAGTAGAATATTAATCTTTTTTAAAATTAAATAAATTATAATTAATACTTTCTATTAATTAAAATTAAGTTATAATTATATTAAAGTTTATATATATAAGTTAAACTTAAAAAATAATAATAAATATAAATATAGTTTTTTAATAATTTATATAAGTTTAAAATTATAAGAAATTAATTAGTAATTAATTTATTAATAATTAAATATATATATAAAGATTAAATATATATAATATTAATAAAGTTAAATTATATTAAAAGTTTAATTTTGATTTTAAAGAAATAAATAATAATAAAAATTTAAAAATATTAAAGAAAATATTGAATTAAATAAATTTAAATAAATTAATATTAAATATTAAATTAATATTAAAGTTTAATATTATACTTTTTAGATATTAAATTAATAAAATTTAATTTATTAATTAATTAATAAATTAAATTAAGTAATATTTTCGAGTTTAAATATTAAAGTCTTTTTTATTATTTTATATATTTTATATAACTTTAAATTATTAATATAATTTTTAAAGTAATTAATATATTTTAAAATTAAATATAAATAAGTTTTACTTTAAATTTTATATAAAGTTATAAATATAGTTTATACTTAGTTTAATATTTATAAAATTAAGTTATATATTTAAAACTTTAATATTTAATATATTAAACTAACTTTATTATAATTAGTAACTTTTTAACTTTAATTAATATTTTAATAATATAAATTTAAATCTTTATATATTTATTTACTTCTTTATTAATTTTAAATAAAACTATAATTAATTTAATTTATTTAATTAACTAGTTAACTTTGAAAGAAAGTTAATAAAAAATATTAATTAAAAATCTTTAATTTTACTAAAACTAATTTTATACTTTTAAATATATTAAATTTTAAAATAAGAATTTTATATAATATAACTTTAAATTAAAGTTTATTTTTTTATAAAGATTTAAAACTAATTAAATACTTTTAAATATTAAATTTCTTAATTAGAAAATTAATTATATAAAAAGTTATAATTATTAAAATAAAGTTTTTTTATTAATTATATTAGTAATATTTAAGATTATAAAGTTTTTAATTCTTTTAATTTTAAAAACTTTATTAATTAAATTATAAATTAAAAAAGTTAAAAAAAAAGAAATATTTTAAACAAAAATTAATTAATTTTAAAGTTTTTTTAATTTAATTATTTTAGATATAGTTTATATTATAATCTAATTAGAAATATTAATTTCTAAGTTAATAATAATATTAATAAAGAAAGTTTTAATTAAAATAATAATCTTTATAATTTTAATTAATAAAGTTATTAAAAGTTAAATTATTAAAAATTAAATTATTAAAAGTTTAATATAAATTATAACTTTAATTTAAATTTTATTTTTAATTTAAGTTTTAACTTTTTAAATAATATATTTAAAGTTATTAATTTAAAAAGTTAATTAGTTAATAATTTTTTTAACTTTTTTATTTATAATATAATCTTTAAAAACTTTAATTAAATTTAAAATTTAAATTTATTTTTTCTAGAAAATTATTATTAAAGCTATTTTAATTAAAAAGTTTAAAATATTAAAAATAAATTAAATAATTAAGTTATTAATAAAAGTAATAAAGAAAGTAGTTTTTAAATTTTTATTATTTTAAAATTCTAATAAGAAGTTAATTTATTTAAAAAGATAAAAAGGAATTATATTAAATTTAATAATTATATTAAAAGTAAATATATTTAGAAAATCTAAATTTAAATTATTAGAAAAGTTAAATAAATTAATATTTAAATTAAATTAATAAGTAAATTAGATTTAATAATTATAATTATTAAAGAAAATAAAAAAGAGTTAGTTTAAATAATATTTTAATTATTAAATTAGTTAATTAAAATCAAAAGTTCTTTTATTAAAAATTTAATATTTTATTTTTAAAAAGATATATTTATATTAAGAAAATTATTCTAGATTTACAAAGATTTAGAATATTAATTTTTAAACTTTAATATTATTTTAATAATATTTAATTCTACAATTTAAATTTAATATTATCTTTAATATTAAATATTAAAATATATTAAAAGTAGTAATAATAATAATATTTTAAAAACTATAAAGTATTTAAAAGTATAAATAAATTAATTTAATTTATAAAAGTTTTTTTTAATATTTTATATAAATCTTAGATTATAATAAAATAATTAATAAATATATTATTAATAGTTAAAAGTATTTAAAATTTAAATATATATAATATTATATATAATAAAAAGATATTAAAAGTTTAATTTTAATAAAAGAAATAATAATAATAAAAGTAAATTTTAATTTTTAATATTAAGAAAAAATATTAAATTAAATAAACTTTAATATATAATATTAAAGTTAACTAACTAAGTTAAATAATATTTCTAAATATATATTCTAATATTTTTAATAAATTCTAAATTAATATTAATTTTAAACTTAATATTTAATAATAATAAAAGATTAAAATAATATATATTAAATTTATATTTTAATTTTAAATAAGTTTTAATAAATAAATAATAATTAATAAGAAGATATTTAAAAGTTTTCTTTTTATTATATTTATATTTATTATTATTAATAAAACTTAATTAATATATATAAATCTTAATATAATTATAATCTAACTTTAATTATTAAAAAATATTAATTATAATTTATTTAATTATAAAAGAAATTAAGATTTTATTTTAAGAAATTAATTTATAAATTAAAATATAATTAGTTTTTAAATCTTTATTTTATTTAGATTTAATAATTTATTTTAAAACTAATTTTTATTTCTAAATCTTAATATATTTAATACTAATATTTAAATAAGTGAAATTAATTATAATTATATCTAACTTTAAATTAATAATCTTTTTTATAAACTTATTTATTATATTATTCTTTTTTATATTATAATATTTTAAAATCTAAACTAATTTAATATTAATATCTTTATTAACTATTTAATTATTAATATTATATACTTTTATTAATTATTTTTATTTAAGATTATTATTAAATAAATTTAATTATTATAATTTAACTTAATTATTACTATATATTATATATTATATATTTTTATCTTTCTTAAATTAACTAAATAATTAATTTAATTATTTAAATAACTTTTTTAATTTATTATTATATATTAGTTAATTTAAATTAATATTCTACTTATATATTTAAATTAATTCTTAGTTTAAATTTAAAAATATTAATTTAACTTCTATTTTAATTTTAATTTATAATTAGAAACTATTTATATAAAAGAAAAGTTAATTTAATATTAATAATAATATTAACTTTTAATAATTTTTAACTTTATTTTTCTTTGAAAATTAATTAGTTTTAATTGAAAAAAAAAGTTTAAAAATATTTAAAAAAGAAATTTAAATAATTATATCTTTTCTAAACTATTTAAATTAATTAGTAAATATATTAATTATTTAATTTAATTTACTTATATTAACTTTAATATTAATTTTAATTTTAATTTTAATCTTAGATTTTATCTAATTTTTAAAAAGTAAAAAAATTAAAACTAGAAGTAAACTTTTAATAATTTTATAATTTTTAGTAATTTAACTTTTAATAATTTAATAGTTTTTAATAACTTTTAATAACTTTTTTAAAATAATTTATAAATTAAATAGTTTTTTAAAAGTTTAAAAAATTAGAAAGTATATTAATAGATAATATTAATAAAATAAATATTAAAAAGTATTAATATAACTTTTATATTTATAATTAAAATAAAATTAATTTTAAAAATATTTAAAATCTTCTAAAAAATTAAATTTTAAAATAATTGAAGTTAAACTTTAAAATTAATTTATTTTTTATATTAAATTAAAAAGTTATAATCTAAAATACTAATAATATAAATAATATATAATTAGTATATTTATTATAAAAAGAATTAAATAATATTTAAGATTATATAATATCTAGAATTATAAAGTAGAATTAATTATTTAATTATATAAATATATAATTAACTTTTATAAATTGATTTATATTTATATAAAAGTTAAAGTTTATAATAGTTATTATAATATTATTAAAAATTAATAATCTTTATATATAATAAAAAGCTTTTATTAATATATTATAATTTTTATTTATATTTTCTTTATAAATTATAGAATTAAATAAAACTACTTTTTTAATAAAAAAATTTTATTAATTTTTATAAATAAGATAAAGAATTTTAAAAAAAGAAAAATCAATTAATTATATTTTTATTATTTATATATACTTAATTATTATCTAATTATAACAATTATAAACTTAGTTTAATATATACTTTATTATATAAAAAAACTACTTTTAAAATACTTTTTTATATTTACCTCTTTTTAAAAACTTACTAATTATTATATTTTAACTTTCTATAATTAATAAAGTTAAATTTATTAATTATTAATAATAAGTAATATATTTTCTTGAATTTAGATAATAATATTAAATAAAATAAATAAAATATCTAATTAATTTTAACTTTTATAATAGATTAATTAGAATTTTAATTGATATTTAATTTAATAAGTTTATTAATATAAATTAGTTTATTTACTCTTTATTAAAACTATTATCTATTTAATAATTAAAAGATAAACTATATATTTAACTACTTATTAATTATAATATTAAAATAAATAGAACTAATAAGAAAAATATTAATATAAAAGATTAATTAAAGTTAAAATATTTATTAATTTAAAATATCTATAATAATTTTATAATTTTATAAAAGAAGTTTTAAGATAAGAAAATAAAATATAATATTTATTATAAAGTTTTCAAAGATATTTATATATAGATTTTTATAATTATAAATATAAACTTCTTTATTAATTATAGTTTTTAAAATACTAATTTTAATAATATTATTTTTTATAATATTATTTACTTATTTAAAACTTATTTAATATTATATAAATTAATAATTCTTATTAATATTTAAAGAGAATATATTAATATCCTCGATTAAATATACTATAATTAAATATTATTAAATAATTAATATAAGAAGTAGAATATAATTTATAATAAAATATATATTTATTAATTAAATAAAATAAAAAGAATAATTATAATAACTACTTTTTTAAAAGTAATTAAAGTTAAAATTAAACTAATATAAATAAAGAAGAAATTAAAACGAATTATTATAAACTAATAGTTTAATTAACTTATTTTAATTTTAAACTAAATAAATATTATTCTTATTATTTAATTAGCTAATAAATTTTAAAAGTTTAAAGAAAAAAAATATATATATAATAGTAATTTTTATAAAAAATATACTAAGATTAGAAATTACTTTAAATAAAAAAATAAATCTAAATTTAAAACTTTAAATAATAAAGATAAATTATTTAAAAAAAGAATAAAAATTATTTATATTATTTAAAGAATTAATTCTCTAATTTAAAGAATAAATATATTTAGAAATTAAAATATTATATATAATTAAAAAGAGTATTAAAAAATAAACTAATTAAAAAGAAATTTAATATAATTAAAATTAAATAAATTAAAAAGAAGTTTAAATTATTTTAATAAAATAATCTCAAGAAATTTATAATTAAGAAAAGTTTATTATAATTAATAATTAATTTAACTACTTTTTTATTATTATTCTTTAGAAAAGTAATAATAGTAATTATTAACTTTTCTTTAATAAATATTAATAGTTTTAATATATATTTTATATTAATTATTACTAATAAATACTATTTAATAAACTTTACTTTTTTAAATAATTATAATATAATATATTTAATTAATAATATTACTTTTTTAATAATAGAAAAATTATTTATTTTAATAATAATATTATTATTAAAGTAAATATATTATTACTCTTTATTATTAAATATAATATTTATACTATTAAAAATATTTTCAATAACTTAAATAAAATTAATATAAAAAATCTTATTTTAATAAATATTACTTTTACTTTTAATTTTTATATTAATATAATCTTTAAATTTTAACTAGTAAAAATAAATTTATAATTTTATAATCTCGATTATATATTAAAATATAGATTATATAAAAAGAGTATAATTATTATATTATTCTTATAAAAATATAATTTAATTTTTTTAGAATTTAAAAAAGTTATTTCTTATTATCTAATTATATTAAATAATATTTTTATAAGTAAAATAGTAATAATATATTTAATTATTTATTATAAAATTAATAAACTATTTAAATAATTATATAATTCTTTACTTAATAAAGAAAATATAATATAAATATAATATAATAAAGTTAAATATCTAAATTAAAAAGTATTTAAATATTTAATAAATAAAGTAAAAAATATAAATATTAAAAGAGTTTTTAAAATTAATTATAAATATTATATAAAAATATATATAAAATAAGTAATTAACTATTATTTAAAAGATAAATAATTACTAAAACTATTTTATAAAATTATATAAATTCTTTTCAACTTTTTAATATTATTTAATAATTACTTATAATTATTACTAATTAAAGAGTTATATAATAATAAGATTTTTAAAATCTTATTAGTTAATAAAACTTATTATAAAATATTTTAAATAATTATTACTTTTAAATATAAGTAAAATAATAATATTACTTATTAATTTATATTATAAAATAAAATAATAATAGATTAATAATTAGAATAAATAAATATATAAAGTATAAATAATAGTTATTTATTAAAAGAATTAAAATTAAATTTTTATTAACTTATACTTATAAATTAAATAGTATAATAAAATATATAAGTTAGGAAATTATTATTAAAATAATAAAAATATAAATTTAAATAAATCTTTTATTAAATTTATAATTTAAAGTTATATAAATAGTAATTTATTTATATAATATAAATCTATTATAATAAAAAAGTTTTAGAATATTAAATAAAATTTTAAACTTTTAATTTAAATAATATTTCTAATAATATAATCTAGTATTATTAATATTAATTATAGTTAATTTATATTTAAACTAAATTAGTATATATTAATATAATTATCAAACTTACTTTTTAAATAAAAAATAAAAAATAAATATAAATAAAAAGTAATATAAAGTTAATTTTTAAATTTATTTAAAATACTTAATAAATTATATATTTAAATTACTAATTTATTAAATATAAATACTAAAGTTTAATAAGATTATTATTATTTATAATATCTAATTTAATAAAAATATTATTTACTTTAAAGTTAATAAAAACTAAAAATTATTTTTACAAAAGTATTTAAATAAAATTATTTAAACTTTTAATTTTAAGATTATTAAAAACTTAAATAAATTATTATTAAAAAATAATAATATAATAGATTTTAATATAATTATAAAAAGAATATCTTTATAAAATATTAATAATCAAGAATATTTTAAAGAGATTTTAAAAGTAAAAAAATTTAATAATAATAATTAAAGACTTTTTAATAGTTTATAATCTTTAGATAATAGTTTATATTTAAATAGAAATAAGAATAATTAAAATATATAGTATTTCTAAAATTAATTTAAAAATTAAATTAATATTAAAATTGAAATTATATTTAACTAAATTTAAAGTAAAAATATTAATAATTTTATTAATAATAAATAAAGTTAATAAAGAAAATAAATAAAATATAAAATATTTAATAAATCTATATTATTTAATTTATTAATAATTAAAAAAGTTAAGAAATTTAAAAGTAAAATAAATTATAATTATATTAATATTATTAATATACTTTATAAAAAGTATAAAGAAAGTTTAAAAGAAAATATTACTAAATATATATTTTTATAAATTGAAAATACTTTATATAATTTTATATATACTTTATATAATAATATTTAGTAATATAAATAAAAGAAATAAAAATTACTTTAATATAATTAAAAGCTTTTTAGTTAATTAATTTATTAAATAAAGAGATTTAATTATTTAAAAAATTAAAATTTATAATTAAAGTTTTAATTAAAAAAGTAGATTTAAAATAAAATATATAAGATATTAAACTTTTTTCTTACTAATATTTAAATTAAATCTTAATATATAATACTAAAAGATAAAAACAACTTTATATAAAATATAATAAAAAGATTATTAATATATTTATTAAAATAATTATTATTTAATTATCTTTTAAAGATAATAAAAAGTTTAATAATTTTTACAATATATTCTAATTTAATTACTTAGATATAAATAAAAATAAAAATAAAAGTAAATTTATAATATTTTATAATATAATAACTTTTATAATTATAATTAAATTAAAGAAATTTATAAGTAAATTATTATAACTATTTAAAATCTATAAAAGTTAAATAATAAAATTACTTAAATAATATTAAAACTTAGATATAGATTTAATAGAATTAATATTTAAAATTCATTATAATAAAGAGATTAATAATTTTAAAATTTAAAATATATAGAAAGAAATATTAAAAAGTTTAATAAAAATAAAATTAATATTTTTTAAATAAATATTTATATATAAAACTAATTAAAATAAATATATTATTAAATATAGAATATAATTTATAATAAAAGAAGATTTTTAAATAAAAAATATAATAAAGTTAATATATATTATAATATTTACTTTTTATTCTTTTTATATTATTATAATTATAATTATTAAATTTAATTTTAAAACTGAATAGTTTAATATAATAAATACTTTTATAAATATATTATATAATTTAAATAGTAAACTTATTATATATTATCTTTTAAATAATTATAAAGTAGAAAGTATATTTATAATTATTAATTATACTTTTTATAATTTATAAAACTTATTAATAATATAATTTAAAGATTTTATTGAAACTTTAATTAAATTAGAAATAAAGTTATATTTAAATAAACTTTATATATTTATTACTAAAAATTATAAAATATTAATATTCTTCTTTATTAATAATATTGAAATTATTTATAATAAGAAATATACTAAGGAAATAAAAAGAATTATTAATAAAATTTAATTTATATATAAACTATATAAGATAAATAATATTAAATAATTCTTAGAAATTCGGATTATTAGAAACTAATTTTAAAAGAAATTATAAATTATTTATAATATCTATATTAAAAAATTACTAGAAAGTTTAATCTAATAAATAAATAACTTATAAATACTTTACTTTTAATAATATAATTTAAAAAGAATATAGATATTATAATAAAATTAATTATTAAGAAATATTAAAAGAAAGTTAAATTAATTTTATATATAATAATCACTTTATATATAGATATTATATTTATAATATTTTAATTATCTTACTTTTTAATTAATTAATTTAAAAATTATTTAAAAGTAATAAATTATTATATTAATTATTTATAAAAAATAAAATACTTTTTTATTAAATATAATATAAATTATTTATTCTAACTATTTATAATATTAAATATATTATTTATTAATAATAATAAAATAAAATAATCTTTATAAAAGTATATAATATTTTTATATAATAAATTAATTATTTAGAAAATATTAAAATAAAATATAATAATAATATCTATAATTAAAATAAAATTACTTAGTATTAAAAAAACTATTAAGAAGATTATAATAATAAATAAGTTATTAAAGGAATTTAAATTAATAATACTTAAATTTATTATTATTTATTATAATAATATATAAATAATAAAATTAATTATAAATAAAAATAAAAGAATATTAACTAAACTTAAATATATTAATATTTAAAATATATAATTAAGATAAGAATATTTAAAAAAATTATTTAATATTATTTATTTAATTATAAAAGATATACTAATTAATAATCTTATTAAGAGTTTTATATATTTATAATTTAAATACTTTTATATTTATTTAAATTTATAGAATATAAAAAGTAAAATTGAGAAATTAAATATAATAGTTAAAATCTTATAAAATATTCTTTAAAAGTTACTTTTTTATTTATTATATCTTTTTAAAAGTAAAACTTACTAATAATTTAATTTTAATATATAAAATAAAATATAAATAAAGTAAATACTTTTTAATAAAATAATTAAATTTAATAAAAATTCTTTCTTTAATAAATCTTCTTTAAATACTTATAAATTTAATTAAATATAAAAGTTAATATAAATTAATAATATAGTAAATATTACAAATAAATAAAAATTCTAAATTATTTATATAAAAAAGTATTAATCGATATATAATAAAATATTATTAAAAAACTTTTAATTATATATAAAAATTATTTAAGTTATATTCTTATAAAAATTAAATAGTTATAAACTTAATATATATTTAATTTTTAATATTATATTTAAAGTTATTTAAATAAACTTTAATTAAATATTTCTACTTAATAATCTTACTATTATTTAATAATTATTTTAACTTAGTATAAAATAGTTTTTTAACTTTCTTCTTCGAAAACTTATAAGTAATTAATTTTCTATATAATATTATATAAGTTTTATAATAACTAATTAATAAGTTAGAAATAATAAAGAAACTTTAAAAATAAATAAAATAATTAATATTTTATTATAAAAGTTATTATATAAAAAAACTATATTTATTTAAAAGATTTTAATTATTTAAATTATTTAAACTATTAATATAAATATTAAATCTTTATATATATATTATAAGTAAATATAATAAATTAGTAAAAAGTTTTTAATATTATTTTAAAAACAAGTTAAGAATTATTAAATAATTTAAAATAATATATAGAAATAATAATAATAAAACTATTTAAAATAATATTAATTATATTAAAATAAAAAGTAAAAGTTATTTTATTATAAAAAGTTTATTAAAAAGTAATAAGAAAATTAATATAATTAATTTAATTTAAATATTATAATTAAGTTTAATAAGAATTAATTAGTGAAAATATATTATTATTATTATTATTATTTTTATATCCTTTTTAATTATTATCTTCTTTATTAGATAATTAATTTATAAAATACTATTTTAATTTATATAATTTAGTTAATATCTTAAAAAACTTTTAAATATTCTTTAAATTCTAATAATTAAAAATTAGTTTGATTTTAAAAATACTTAATAAGAAATTTACTTTATTAAAATCTTTCTACTTAGAAAATATTAATAACTTTTTAATAGTTAATATTAAAAATTTAAAATCAAAGTAATATTTCTTTATTTTATAACTTTAATAATAACTTGATTTTCTAATATATAGTTAATTATAATAATAATCTTTATTAAGATTATATAAAGTATTTTAAATATAATTAAAATAAAGAATATAATAATAATTATTATAATTACTAAAATTAAAATAATCTTAAATATTATTTTAAAAAGTTTTAATATCTTTATTAAATAATTTTAAAAGATTATTTAAAAAAATACTTTTAATATTAATAGAAGTAATAAAATAATTACTAATTAAATTACTTTAATTAATTATTATATAAAGATCTTATTAAATTAATTAAAGATTAGTTAAAAAGATAATTATTTTACTTTTATATTATAAAGTTTAAATTAATAATTAAAGTAAAACTAAATTTAATTTAAAATATTATATTAAATATTAATTATATCTCGAATTATACTTTTATTAAAAATATTTAAAATAGAAAATAGATTAGTTAAATATATAATAACTAGTAAATTTAAAATTAACTTAAGAATTTAATAATAAAAAACTAAAATTAAAATAGAAATACTTTATAAAATCTTAAAGATATAATAGAAGTAATTATAAATTAATCAGCTTATAAACTTATATATATATAAAATATTATAATTAAGAAAAGTATATAATAAAAGTATTAATTAATTTAAACTCTAAAATAAAGTAAGTAATAATTTATTTTAATTTATAAAAAGAGAATTATATTTTTTAAAATTAAGAATATAATTTAATAAGTAAGATTTATAAAAAGAAAATAATTTTAAAAAATCTTTATAAAGAATAATTAAAAAATATATAAGAGTTTTATTTAAATAAGAATTAGAATAAATTATTTATATATATTAAATATAAAAAGAAGAAATTTGAAATTTAGTTATATAAATAATTAGTAATTAAAAAGTAAAAAGATTAGAAAAATAAAAAGAATTTAAAAAGAATTTAAAACTTATTAATAATAAAAGCTAAATAATATTTATAATAATAATATTATTATTAATCGAAGATATTTAATATTTAGAGTTAAAAATATAAAAGTTAAAAGTAAAAAAATTAAATTTATTAATTATCTTTAATTAAATAAAAGAAGAAAATTATATATTATTATATTATTTATTAGTATATTAAATCAATTATTAAATATAAAATAGATTAGTTAAAATTACTAATTTATAAATATAATTATAATAAAGATTATATTTAATTTAATAAAAGTTATTATATTTATCTTTATTATTACTTTATTTATTTAAAAGTATATAATTATATTTAAATATAATAAAAACTTTTTAAAAACTTTTTAAAAAGAATTAAAAAGTATTAATATAAAGTTATTAAAAGAATAAATAAAAAGTAATAATATTAATATTATTAATATATAATATAAATAAAAGAAAATAATTTATATTATATAACTTTTTCTATAAAGATAGAATTTCTCGAAAATTTTATTAATATATATTAATAAATTAATCGGTCTAACTTAATTAAAGTTATATATACTTTAGTAAATCTAACTTAATAATCTATTAAATAATATATTTCACTATTATTAAAATATTACTATTAATATTAAAAATTTACTTTTTTAAAAAAAATTTATAATAATATTAAAAAGAATATTAAATATTATTTAAATACTTAAAATAGTATTAAAAGATTTAAAGTTAAAGATTTATTAAATTAATATTAATAGATTTAATTTAATTTTTTACTTATTAATATATCTTTTAAGTATTAAAATATAATTAAAATAATTAATTTTAAAATTATATTATTATTTCTTAAACTAATAATATTTATTATTTAAATAGATATAGATTTTAATACTTCTTTAATTAATATAACTATTAAGTTTAGTTTATTTATTTTAGATATTAATATATTTACTTTATTTATATTAAACTTTATATAAAAAAATTATTGAAAAAACTTATATAATTATTTAAATCGATTTAATCTTTTAAAATTCTTATTAATTATAATCTAATAAATTAAATAAAGTAATTAGCTTTATTATATAATCTAATATTATCGAGATATTATTATTATTATCGAAAATCGCGATTTTTACTTTATATTATTAAATTCTTACTTAAAATCTAAAAATATAAAAATATTAGAAAATTATTAAAAATTATAAAAAAAACAATTAAAAAATATTTATTTTGATTTAATATATTTCTATAAATTTAATAAAACTATTTATATATTAATATATCTTTTTATTATTAAGATATTATTATTATAATTAAAATTTAAAAAGACTATATCTCTATTTTAAATTATTTAAATAATAATATTAAAGATAATATTAAAGATAATATTAAACTAAACTAGTTTAATTAAATAATATTAAATATTCCTTCTATATTATTATTAGTATTAGACTATAAAACTATTATATTATTATTATTAGTTATTATTATTATAATAAAATAATTACTTGAAATAATAATAATAGTTAGAATATATTTTTAAACTATTTTTTTTTATTTTAACATCCTATATAAGTCTGAGATTATAGTAGGATAGTTAGTAGTTATACTATTAGCAGCTAAGTATATATAAGAGTTATATATACAATATTATATATAGTAAAAGGATATTAAAGGTTAAGTTTTAGTAAAAGAAATAATAATAAAAAAGTAAATTCCAACTCCTGATATTAAGAAAAGTACTAAGCTAAAAAGGCTTTAATATATAGTATTAAACTAATATTAAAGTAGTATTAAGTTTAATATTAATAATTTAATAAATTCTAATTTAAGTTCTAAATTAGTAAATTAATCGAATTCAAAGTTAGCTAACTAGGTTAAGTAGTATTTCTAGATATAAATATTAGTATCTTTAATAAATTCTAAGTTAGTATCGATTCTAGGCTTAATATCCAATAATAGTAAAAGGCTAAGATAATATATATTAAACTTGTTTTTTAGTTTAAAGTAGATTTTAGTAAGTAAGTAGTAGTTAATAAAGAGATATTTAAAAGTCTTCTTTTTATTATATTTATACTTATTATCGCTAATAAAGCCTAAACAATATATATAAACCTTTATATAATTATAGTCTAGTTTTAATTAATAAAAAGTATTAGCTATAACTTACTTAGTTTCAGAAAAGATTGAGATTCTACTTCGAGAAGCTAATTTATAAATTAAGATATAATTAGTTTTAAGATCTTTATTTTATTTAGTTTTCAAAGTTTATACTAAAGCTAATTTCTATTTCTAAATCTTAATATACTTAATACTAATACTAAAATAAACAAAGCTTATTAATTAAAAGTTTAGATTTAAACTAGTTACTTTTTTTACTAGTTTATTTACTATTTCGTTGCCTTCTATATTGTAATATTCTAGAATTTAGGCTAGCTTAATACTAACACCTTTATTAACTATTTAGTTACTAGTATTATATACTCTTATAAACTATTCTTACTTTAGATTATTATTAAATAAGTTTAGCTTTTATAATCTAACTTAGTTATTATTATAGATTATATATTCTTATTCTATTTAAACTAGCTAACTAGCTAATTTAACTACTTAAATAACCTTTTCTAACTCGCTATTATATATTAGTTGATTTAAACTGATATTCTACTTATATACTTAGATTAACTTTTAGTTTAAGTTTAAAAGAGTTAGTTTAATCTCTATTCTAGTCCCGGTTTATAATTAAAACTTGTCTATATAAAAGAAGAGTTAATTTAATATTAGTATAAATACTAACTCCTAATAATCTTTAACTTTATTCTCCTTCGAAAATCGACTAATTCGGATTGAAAATAGGTTTAAAGGAGTCTAAAAGGGAAATTTAAATAGATAAATCTTTTCAAGTTTATTTAAATTAACTAGCGAGTATATTGATCGTTTAATCTAGTCTATTTATACTAGCTTTGATACTAGCTTCGGTTCTAGCTTCGATCTTAGCTTCTATCTAGTTTTTAGAAAGTAAAAGAAGTTAAAAGTAAACTTCTAATAACTTTATAACTCTTAGTAACTTAGTAGCTCTTAATAACTTAGTAGCTTTTAGTAACTTAACTCCTAGTAACTTTCTTAAAGTAGTTTATAAATTAAGTAGTTTATTTTTAAACTATAATATAAAGTTTAAAACTTCGATTAATTAATAAAGCTTTAATTTCGAAATTTACTTAATTACTTTTTTTACTTTTAACTTTTTAATTAATATAATAATTATTAAATTTAACTTTCTAGTTTTTAATATTAATATAAAAATAGATATTAATATATCTTCTTTATTACTCTTTATTTACTTTAATATTAATATTAATTTAATTAGATTTTTAAATATTTTAAATTCTAACTTATTAATTAAATTTACTTTTAATATAATTTTTTATTTAAGTTTAAACAAAATAACAACTTATCGAAAAAACGTGTATAGTTATCGAAAATCATCGGATTAATTACGAATATAATATATAACTCTTCTGTAGATCGAATAAACTAAGCCGTCTAGCTATATAACTATCTACTATCGAGATATCGTTATCGCTGTCGATTTCATCGATTTTTACTCTATATTTTCGAAATTTTTACTTAAAAACTTTAAAAATTATAAAAATATCGAAAAACAATAATTATTAATAAAAAATTATTAATATAATATTAGCAACTAGCTATATAAGCTTCTATAGATCGAATAAGCCTAGTTACACTTATATACTACTATTATATTATTATCGCTACTACTTCTAATACTTTTGGATATTAGATATTAAAATAATATTAAGTCTAAATTATAGGATTATAATAATATTAAGGAATTATTAAGATTTAGAAATTAATACTTTAAGTCTTTATAGATTTAGGATACTTTTTTTAATATAAATATACCTCTTTAGAAGTAAGATATTAGTATTATTATAAAAAGACTTTTAATTTTTATTAGAGAGTTTAATAGTTAAGATATTATTTAAACTAACTTCTATTTAATTATTTTTTTAATAGTTATAGTTATTAGATCTAACTTACTTATTAATACTATTATTATAAATATTACTACTTTATTATCTTTACTTACTACCTATTACTTTAACTCTAATTTAGATATATCTAGCTTTTTAGATATACTAAGTTTAAATCTTTTTAATAGACTTACTTTAAATATAACTACTAGCTTTGATATAATTCTTTTTCGCTTTTCTAAATAAACTAACCCCTTTTTACTAAAACTTTAAAATAATAAAAATCTGAAAACTATCTTTTTTATTACTTTTATAAACAACTTAGTTAACTAAATTATTACTAAAGTTTACAACTTTATTCTTAAAATAGTATTTATAATTATCTTTTAAAATAAATAGATATTACTATTAGATTTACTATAAGTCTTTAAAGACTATACTGAAAAGAGTATAATTAGAAAAATAACTAATATACTAACTTTCTAAATAAATAACTTAGAATATATTATCTAGAAGATTGAAACTTAAATTAAACTTAAAACTCAAAAGCTTTTAGCTTAGTTTCTAGTAACTTAGCTTCTAGTAACTTTAGTACTTCTAGTAACCTTTTTATAAAAAGTAATAAAAATTGCTTAAAATCTAGTTTAAACCTCTTTTGCTAATATTACTACTAGTGTAAATATTATTAATAAATAGAAAATAGTAGAATTTAAAGTTAAGTCTAAATAAATTAAAGCTAAAATAACTAATCGATTAATTTTAATTTATAATACCTCGACTTTCTTTTTTACTTTTTCGATTTGAAATATTATTAATAAAGCTTTTGAGACTAAGAGTATTAAAAGCTTTATAGTCTTAGTTATTACTAGTACTACTAATAAGAAGAACTTAGTATTAATAACTACTCCCTTTTATATAACTAATTTCTTAATTAAAAAACTTAATATTTAGAAAAATCTTCTTAATTTTAAAAGTATCTAAAAGAATAAACCTTAGTTTAAAATAATATTATATAAAATCTTTATAGTTAACTTTAATACCTCTAAAGATATAGAACTAGTATTAAATAAAATAAAGACTTTTAATAACTCTTTAAATTTTAAACTAATTGAAACTCTTTATTAACTTTTATTAGAAGTTAACTAAGTAGTTAAAAAAGCTAGTTTAATAATAATCTTCTTTAAGATTATTAAGGAAGTTGAAAAGTATATTAAGAATTAAATATATATTACTAGAATTTTAATTAGAGTTAAAAAGCTATTAAATATAATTAAATTAATATAATATACTAAGTATTAAAGATTTAAATATATAATTTAATTTTATAAATACTAAGTTAAATATAAACTATATATA
>JANHAA010000258.1:0-38978 GCA_026225975.1 Clarireedia hainanense | reverse complement strand
CTGCAGCTTGAAGAGCATTACCGTATTCTCCGCCTTGAGCGTTAACATCGGCTTTGTAGTCAAGAAGTAGCTGTACAATCGGCTGATAACCTTCATATACTGCAGCTTGAAGAGCATTACCGTATACTCCGCCTTGAGCGTTGATATCGGCTTTGTGGTCAAGAAGTAGCTGTACAGTCGGTTGATTACCACTAAATGCTGCAGCTTGAAGAGCATTACCGTATCTTCCGCCTTGAGCGTTAATATCGGCTTTGTGGTCTAGAAGTAGCTGTACAATCGGTTGATAACCTTGAACTGCTGCAGCTTGAAGAGCATTACCGTATCTTCCGCCTTGAGCGTTAACATCGGCTTTGTGGTCTAGAAGTAGCTGTACAATCGGTTGATAACCTTGAACTGCTGCAGCCTGAAGAGCATTACCGTATTCTCCGCCTTGAGCGTTAACATCGGCTTTGTGATCTATTAACATTCGTACTACAGCTCTACTGCCTTTGAGAGCAGCTCCATATAAGGCATTGCCAGTATTGCCAGTTTGCTTGTTAACATTTGCACCCTTCGCAAGTAGCATCCTGACCACTTCCTGATGGCCATTAGCTGCTGCTCGCTCGAGTGCTGTGCATTTACTCATGTTCTCCTTATCAATCAATGCCCCTGCATCAAGTAAAGTTTTGACAACTTGTACATGGCCCCAACGAGATGCATGATGCAGTGGTTGATTTCCAGCATCATCCATCAACTCGAGTTGGTGGCCATTTTCTATCAAACTATTCACAACGCTCAAAAGATTTGCACCCGCGGCGATATGAAGCATAGTAGAATTGTAATTAGGCCTCCGTCCAGAATAGTCATATCGTTCGATGGTTTTATAAATCCAGATCCAATGCTCAAGAGCATGTGGATGATGTTGAATGAATTTCAGAAGATAATCTTGTGGAACCCTTAATGTTTCCGCTTTTTCGGCATGTAAATACCAAAATTTGACAGCATAATCCACGAATGGAAACTGGTTCCGAATAATTTTTCCATCACGCTTCTTCGAATAATCGGGTTTGACCATTCCTATATAGTTTGCACAAATAACCGATAACTGATGATGACCTAGTCCAATAAAGTTACCACGAGACATTGTATCCAGGAATTTAAGGCCATCTCGCAACAGGAAGTCATTGACAGATTGGTGGATAAATTGGAGGACTTGTTGTTCATCGTGTCGTTTGATTTCTATAAGGCCGCCAGAGAGGCTCACAACTCGTTTCATCATCGTATCATACGCTGGCAATTCCAATTCTTCGAGAGAGAAGTCTGAGTTGAATGTCTCTGTATCCGGTAAATTCATAGCAAAGCATATCTCCGTTACAGTTAAAGGACGCTCAGCAAGATATACCCATCGCAGAAGGCGTAAAGTTTGCTGATGATATTTTCTCTCGACCACCTTTAAAATATGCTTATAAACATCACCCAGTTCCTCCGGAACCTCTACTAACATTTCTCTTATCTCTCTAGGCGTCATGCCGTTATTATGATATCGAGCGACCATGTTAACCACAAGTGCCGCCCATTGAAACACTCCTTGAGCCCTTTCGATTATAGTACCTTGCCATTCCATCAAATGATGGTTTTCGACTTCAGCTTGGGAAAGTCTATGATCAAGCTCGTCACGAATATAGGTCGATATATCTTCATAGTTTTCCTTCTCAACCCAGATCTCCCATCTCTGATTCTTTGTTATTACCGGAAAGTGGCGACAAGAAAAGCATATAGTAGAACGAAGCTTTTTGTGACATAATATATCGTTTATCTCGTGAAAATCTTTCACAATCTGGTGGCTTGTACTCCGATCGTCCGTACCATCGTCGGCTTCATCTAATGCATCAACAAATACATTGACGGATTGTGTCGTCGCAGCATCCTCAAGAGCGGATATGAAAAAGCTATAGATCTCATTTATATGCCAGTCCCAATCCTTTCCGGGCTCTCCTTGGCTAGAATGTTTCTCTTCGAACGAACGTTGAAATGCAGCTCCAGTAGCTGGTACACGCAACAGCAATTGGTGTAAGAGAGATCGAAACATGCCAAGCCGGCTTTTCTGTAACTTGGTACCGCGCCCATGTAGAAAGAATGAGAGTTGAATTGATTTTTGATAGAGGGATTGTCTCTCGAAATCGCGAAGGAGGAATTCCATCAATGTCGATTTCCCTGACCCTGGCTTTCCCTTGATCCAAAGAATTCCAGAACCTTCCTTCAGCCAAGTCGTGTAAGATTCATGACGAGTAATCCAATCGCATGTATTTGCGTGAGCGCGTTTAGTATCGTAACGTCGATAGCCCATTTCGGGGTAAGCCAAAGATCGAAGGCAGCGTTTGAAAGCATCAGGGAAGTCATTCTCGTTTGAAGCTATAGTACAATATCAGCCAGATTCTCGCTCGAAGAGACGGATACATTTATATGGTTCGTTGATGGTAAGGCAATATCGCAATTTTTCTACAAATATTGTAAACTGACCTCCTGGATTTGCATGGTTAAAATAGACATCTCCTTCAATTACAGTTCCAAGAAGCTGTGGTCCCCCACGACTAGTAAACCGGCCGTTGATATCATTTCTCTGTCGCTTCGTGCTTTCTGCCATCATCAAGGGGTTGAATAGTGGGGCGCAATAGGCGTGTAATTAAGTGATTAATTGCTGTTGTTAACTTTTATTCGAGTACAGGCCCATTTGCGTTGTACGCAGAGCCGCAACTAACCTTAAGGAACTAAACTGTATATGGCGTCTTAGTAATCATCCACTTTATCCAATCATCCACTTTATCCACACTAACCTTCAACGCTTTCAGATACACCGGCCACCTCATCCGCAACCACTCAAGGTTCCCGGAGTACAAAATATAATTATACACACCCAGCAGAGTATGCAGATGATACGTATCACTGAAAGCTCCCCAGTTAATGGGCGGCCCAGTATACGAAGCGATCCATCCGCATACTGGTGATCGAATAGTGTATCCAGCGTGTTCCTCACAGCCAGCATATCGTAAGTTGAGACTGCGATCCCTGGTATTGCGATCGACATATCACCTGGCCATACTACCCGATCGCGTTTCGCGCCGTCGGTGGTGACAGGCGTTCCATTTGCTATGGTGAAATTAGAGTACCATGATCCTGGTGGTGATTTATTATTGTCTAGATACGTGGTGAACTGGAGCTGCTAAAGTATCCGGTGTATGCGCGTCCGTTGCTGTTTGATGGCAATACGGTGCAGTTGACCCAGATAGATGATATCGATACTGCGGGCTTTGGTTTGGTTTGAATTAATCTCAGTACTTTCTGCCCAATTGCTGACCATCCTCGATCTTTCTCTGGAATATACACCGTCAAATACTTGAAAGCGCCACGCAAGAAACCATTCCCTACGCATGCCGCTCCATTTTTGGTTGTGGGAAGCCTTAGAGGCAAATCCCTCTCTTACCGATCTGTTGTCGCATTAGTAGTGTGGTACAGTCACGAACCTTCCGGCGATGTTCTCGTCAAACTCAAGAGTGACAAATCCTCCGGCACGAATTATGAGTGTCTTCTTACCATGATCGCCCCCAGTCTCCAAGAAATTACCCTCTTGTTTGTAGATCCTAGCCGGTGCGATTGATGACTTATTTACCGGGGCTCTGATATAGGTTTCCCATTGTGAATCAATTGAATCAGTATTGGCTGGGTAATGGCAAGAACAAGAGGGTAAATACTTTACTGGCGTCGCTATTCAAAGCAGTTGTGATGAGATAAGAGTTAAATAAGTGCTGAGCATTCGTTCACCTACAGGAGCGGGAAATAGTGTATCACGCGGCAGGTTTTCATAGTCTGGTCCTTCATATCGTGCCACTGAAAGAGGCATCAGAAGGCATAATGCATACTATGATGAATAGTACATCTTATACATGATACTTGTTGCTCGAATGCATTTGTATTCACTAAGTTTATGGACAACAAGTCTCCTCGCTCGTGTTAAGGTTCCCGAACAAGGGAGGGATTTCTTCAGTCACGCCTATCATGGGGCTGCGGGGAACCGTTCCACCCTACGATTCACCTTCGTTGACATTGACATTCCAGAAGTTCCAATCAAACGATTGTTTCATTGATGTGAATTATTCCAAGCACATGGGAATAACTAATTTCGGCTATATGAACGAAATCCATCCCAATTCCACCCGACGGTTAGTCTCCGGAGATCCGAGTACTTAACAACTTGTATCCTTTCCATAAAAAAAAATAAAAAACCATAAACTTAGTGCTCCCCGAATGCCTGAATGCCAAGTGAAAAGCTTCACATAAGAAAGGCTACTTTGAATCTTAATTATAGGACACCGCCTTCTGATCATGTCATTCACCTCCAATTCAACCGGTTCCAGGCAAGAAAGCGGCAGCGATGGACATCTGATCAGACACCTTCACTCGACCTTCTTTCCCAGCAGGATATTTCACAAAGTATCTTAGTTCCTTACCCTCCACGGCTGCATGAAGCTCTAGGTCGATCTTGTAATGATTCTGCCCTCCACATGATGAGATAGTTGGCTTGAGCAGTCTTTGATCCCGCAGGTATGTCATGTCTACTCGAATACTTCCAGCAAGCTGCGCATCTGAAAGTAGACAAAATTAGAAACAATGCTTCGACCAAGCATAACACGTACCTTTATTGAGCACGTGAGAGAGGCCATAGTGTGATTTAGCAGCGGTATCGGAGATGTACAGGACCTCTTCACAGATGAAAGCCTCTGCGTCTATGGGGAACGTGTGCGTCGATAGGAGTGGCTCAATGAAGTGACGAGCAGATACTAGCTCTCCCTGCGGTTGTTAATTAGAAATTCTATAAGTAAGACTCCTTCAATACCTTCTTCATGAAATACTTGATAGTGTCCACATATTCCTCGCCGTCTATGTCGCACTTCTCAATCTTTCCATCTCTATGGCCTGTGAATCGCGGATTAAATATCTCAGCTCGCAAGAAGCCGAAGCTTGATTGTGCAATGCGAGCGGGGCCCCTGTGCTTGTTGAGTGCAGCAAGAACGGCTCCAGTAGACACTGCCGTTACACTATCTAACGTGAGCATACTCGGGGGAGTTTCTCTAAGGACAGAACTACTTACGAGTACTTTTGATCATTATTGCCTGATTTGAGAATGATATCGTAACCCAATTTTTGGGAAGTTTCTCTAAGGTAGTTTTGTATGTAGGATATCAGGGCAGGTGATATCCCAAATCCGCCCAACAAGAAAACTTTCTGAAGCGATAGTTAGTTTGCGATATATGCGAATGGCATTCTCACATACTGTAATTTTGATGTTGCTCTTGAATGCTGCTATCAATTGATCTGCCAGTACCTTCCTGACTCGCTCGAGAAGCGGATCCCAGATGCGATGGATATCTTGGCTGTCAAGAGACTGCAATTAGTAGAGATACACGGAAGTTGGAGAGCACCTTAAGCTACATACTTATGAATCCACAAAATGTTTTGTGTGAATCTTTTCTTTTCACTTGCTCTTAGTCCCGGCACGAAAATTTTGAATTTCTGGCCAACCGGGAGAGTTGAGTCAATGCGTCTTTTGTGCTGAGTTTCAAAGTCGTGTAAAAGACGATTGACGATCATCTCCAAACTTTCAGATCTGAAGAGATAATTTTCTGTTGCAAGTCTTTCCATGATCAGGTTTCGGTAGTTCTCATTAAGGAAACTGGATCCGCAATTATCGCCTAAGATCTGATCAGCGGCATCTCAACAAAGATTCATGAACCGTAATATTTCTTACCACCTGGCTCTACCATCTCCTTAGTCAAACGAAGCGGATAAGAGTTACTGATGCCATATGTTGTCATGTCAACCGTACCACCTCCACAGTCCGCGATTACGAAGCATTCATTGGGCTAGTAACCAGAACTATGTTAGAGATGAAATGTCACAACGACAAATAAAACATACCAGCACATCATTATTCCCTGCCAACATATAAGTAGCAGCGGCCTCTGGTTCGGAGATAATGTATGGATTTATGCTTTCTTTTTCTGCGATCTTGCCAAACTTCACTGCCTTTGCAGCTTTTTGTAGAGCTGTTTGAAGAATACGAGATGCTCCAGGACTCCAAGCGGTTGGCACAGTCATCGCAAACTCGACTTGGGAATTGTCAGAAAAGCCATGCAGCCTGCTTAATTCACTCTTAGTATGCTCCAAAAGCTTGACTAGAAAGTCTGTAATAATATCCAGAACATCTCGCTCATCTGGTGCGGTTTTACAGCCGAACTTCCGAATGATTCCATGGGCTCTGAGATATTGAAGCAATTCGGTCAAATATACGCGCTCTTGCTCTGTGTATTTTGTATCGACAAGGCACAACTTGAACCGCTTGGCCAAGGTCTTGGGATCTCTTGCTGAATTTTCCATGTATTGCTTTTGAAATACCTCATATCCGAAGAAAAGATCAGCGGATTCGATGATCTCCATATCTTCATCATCTTCTTTTTGATTTGTGTCGTTTTGCATAGTTTTAACTTGCTGTGACTGGCTCGCGAATGGGTGCTCGTTGCCTTTTTGCCGGTAAACCATCTCTTCGAGATGATCATCTTCGCTCTCAGGGTGAGAAGGAATTCGCTGAACAGGTTCAGCAGAATACCACTGTGAATGAGAAAAATCAGTGATTACGAAAACCAGCATTAGACTTACAAACTTGTAGATGCAAACTTACCAGTTCTGTAGGTACCTGATTTCTATCGCCGGTAACTCCATCCCATGGCCAGTTTTTAATGTTCATGACCTCTTTGGGTAGTGCTTTTCGCGGTCCAGATTTAGGGCAGATGTAGTAGGACACTGACGAAAAAGTGGTTCCAAAATCCACACCAAGCACAAACTTTTGATTTGCCATGATGTTATTCACAGGACGAGGCACAATGAGAGCCGTAGAAGCTATGCAAATCTGGTTGACTTGAGTATATGGAAAGAGGGATCCAACGAGATGTTGACTTGTGTTTTTTTTTGGTATTACGGAAGAAGAATGATGTTCAGTTGTGGAAGTCGAAGTTGAAGCTGAGGTTGAAGCTGAAGTCGAAGCTGAAGTTGAAGCTGAAGTTGACGTGCAGAAGCCAAAACATATCAAACAGTGAATTTATACAATGCCCAACGATAAGACGATATCACACCTAATTCAAGAATACGATTGGTCAATCTTATGACAACAGGAGAAAACCAAGTTACTAAATGTCTTAGAGTTGTTATCTTTCTCCCTCCACGCGCAAAACGACAAAGTCGTTCTCAACACAAGTCAACTAGAACTTTCCTACACTTTTCTCGCTTTGCAAATCCACATCAATTTACAATCAGCTACTTGACATTCGACAATTGGTGCAAAACTTCCTTCTTACTAATTTCTTCTTGTACTTAGACATTTCTACGATACAGACTCAGCCAGCTAAAATGTCCTGGAAACTGGATGAAGAAGTGGTTTTATTTGCCTGGCTCGACTTTTGTATTCAATCGGGAGTAAGCTACGAAGATACCATTGAGGAGAAAGTGGCGGAAGTCGGAACAAAACGCAGCTGGCCTGCAATTAAATCAAGACTGCGGTTTTTTGTAGTGAGCTTACTCGCAAGGGATGAAAACGGTCAGCCTCTGAAAGCAAAAGGACACGAGGATGACGTGAAAGTCTCTGCAATTCTCGAACGAGGCACAAAGTGCCTGCGAAATCCTTCAGCGGATTTTCGAAAGAAGTTCAAACTTGTCCAGCAAAAGTATATAGAAGAACATAAGGAAAATTCTAAGAAATTTGGATCAAATGAGCAATCAAATTTACAGGCGCCATCTAAACAGAACCCAGTATCAAACTTATCGGTTTTCTCACCAGAAATACAAGTACGACCAGAAGCCTCGGCTGACGTTGACAAAAGCAGCTTGGAAGAAGAAAGCAGCTCAGAGAAAGAAACAAATCAACGCAAACGACCTCGTCTTAATCAGGTATGGCATGGACTTGCTCCTGAGACACCATCGTGCAATCTTGTTGACTTTCCAGTGTGTCCCAACAGATGCGGGCAAGAAGAAAGCGCAGCATGGTTCGACAATTACTCAGATAAAGCCCACACAAAATAGCATCAAGGACAAGCAGCCTCGCCAAGCCAGAACTAATTCGAGATCTGAAACAATTGCAGGCCCCCGGGAGAGCAGCTTCTCTGGTCAGAATCTTCCGACAGCGGCGGTTGAACGAATGGGCAATCGTACAGTCTCAGAGCCACATCACCTTCAGAAAGACAGTGGAAATTTGAGTTTGCAGCATACGATGCAATTGCGTCACAAACTCGACGTGATACAACAGCAGCATGATGCAGAGATGAGAGATCTATATCGAAAAATAAATCAGCTCGAGCAAGCAAACAAAGATCTGAAATCAAAGAATTCGATCCGCCAAGCAACATCTGACGAATTCAGAAACGCAGGCAGAGGCCCGCTGGAGCAAAAACTCCGCGAGAAGAACCAGGAAATCTATGCTCTGACTGAGAAGCTCCATGAAAAAACTAATGTTGCATTATCAGTTGACATGCCGCCGAAGCCTCTCCAGATCATGAGAGTTGAACGATTCATGAACGAGATACAATTCGAGTTGAAAGCTATGGTCCAGACGTCGGATTCCTACAAGGGATTACGACTTCCGAAAGATCTCATGGGGGATCTGGAGCAACTCATAACCGCAGCTTTTGAATCTCCTAACCAAGAATCAGATGCGAGAACTTGCTTGAAAGATTTGGTAAGACGATATGGTGTGTCTGCTGTCATTATGTTACTGGCTGTCACTGCTCTCAAGAAATGGATTTTCCTTTCAGGCTACCCCATATTTGAGTCAAAGGATTCAGAAAAGCAAGAGCTATATCAAGACATAGTATTAAAATCAGGTATATATCCGCATTAAATCGCTCAGATGCATGCTGATGTATTTTAAAGGTGGATGGGATCAGCTTCGATGGCTCGACTTAGCCGTTTACAAAGCTCGTATGGAAACAGCACTGTTCAAAGATGAGCATATACGCGGAAAGGCTGTGAAATTAGCATCCCGATTGTCTCATGCTTTAAGTACCATGTTCGGCGAGATGGCTAGTAAGAATGGGTTTCAGTTCCACACTTGGGGCGAAGACGAAGAAACTTGGCAGGATAGACGATATCATTATCAGAAACTATTCGAACATGCCCTGCAACTCAAATTCGACTCAATTCTCACCGACGAGACCTATAGATTTTCCTTTGCCGTTGTACCTGGTCGCGAAATTTCTGATGTAGTTCCGCCGCCAAACTCATGGTTGCGAATATCCATTCAGATATATAAAGCCATGCCATCTGAAGACGGTAAAAAACATGCACTCGTGCAAACAAGGAATTTCTTGGACTCAGAACCACAAAATCAGCTCCGTCTCTATCAGAAAGATGTCTACTTGACCAGAGACGGATCACATTTGAACAGCCAAAAAGCGAGAGAACCCAGTGAGCGTCAGGTATCCAATCTGGATGAAATGACTAATGTGCACAATCTTGGGGGGCCAATGGATAAACACAATTTTCAGGATGGTATAGCAAACACGCAGGAACCTTCTGGTACCTCGGTGTTACGGAAACCGAATTCCATGTCGCGAAACCCTCCACAACAACCAGCTGATGAGAGACAGAGGAGTGATGCTAGGAAGAAGGCCCAACAACTAGCTATTGCAGATAGCAGCCAGGCTCGTGGAGACCAGTCACCGGAGACCTTGACGCAGAAGGGGCAAGTAGCAAGACCACCAAAACGTGTAGCAGGAGGTCACAACAAACATTTTCCCATAGAAAAAGTCGTCACAGGACAGAATCCAAGTCCAATGCCCGACACGAATCTCAGGGATTCTCAAGGGTTGATGCATCACGAAGCCATGAGCGGTCTTCAACAATCATTGAACCGCGGTGGAAGTGGACCCGACAAGATGCAGCAGGATGGAGAAGTTGGTTGGACCACTGTATCTGATGAAACATCACTATCAGGTTCAGAATAAGATGATCAGATTGTTTTCGAGTATCTTAAGCGGTTTGATTTCTTTGATTCATCTTGCGTTGCAATTTTCCGATGGCAGCGACGATGCTTAGTTAATCGAGGGAGATGCAATCCGGGTCTAAGAACAGACAATTTTAGTTCTACAGTAGTGCTACAGTAGCATGAATGAGGAATGGCGCAACTTATGTTCCACATGCCTTTTCCCCTGCACAATTTCAGGCTCTCGGTAGCACAATATATCATATTTTGATTGACCACATTGAAATAACCTATATCAGACTAACTCACAGCATCATTAGCTCCTTCCCTGCTTCGGTATGCTCAATATCGTGATTTGCGATTCTATCATTTCCTAAAAAGTCGCCCACGTTTGAGCATTCTCAATTCTACCTTTTCGAAATCGATTGCGATGATATTAAACCCATTCTGTTTGGCCCGGGCTTACTGCATCTCATGAGCTTATCTGCACAGTTGGTCTCCATAGGAAAGCATCTGCGGAGTTGTATTGAGTGGTGTGCGTGATGGCATTCGGCTTGTGGCATCACATCCTTCTCGCAACCGAGCACCGCTTCATTCCTTGATAGATGAATGAATCGCTATTTCGAATCATCTATATTGGAACCCATTCGCACGCGATGTTCATACTAATTTTGGCCATAGCACTTAATGATTGACTCATATCTAACTGTGTGAGAGCGTCAGAGTGAATAAGTTGGCATGAGGAAGTTGGTGATTGTTGGTGACAGCCTGCATAAGTCAGCGGCGCATTGTATTGTGAAACGTGATACCAAAATATAAGTCGAAATTGTCACTTCTCTAGAAGTGGCGTCACTTTTGGATTTTCACATGTATTCTGAAGTTGGGTTGAAAATGCATCTACTTTTCTGGAACGGCTTGTAACAACCTGAACAGCTATGATATGAAAATATAATAACATTCTGTGTACAACATGAGTTGTACTTACAGTTTTTATCATAAATCCTCTATTTTGGTGTACACTAAGAATGATCTGAGAATTCCCTCCCCAGATATCGATTGCACGGTCACATATCATCATTGGCACATTGCATTACCAAACAAACCACTTCCAAGAGCAGCTAAAGGGAGTGTTCAGCATGCACCGGCTTTGGAGTTATACCGACAGGAGATTAACCGACTTCATGAATAGATCAGCATCTGATTTTATGTGTTGGTGGATACAGTGTCTGAGATGCATTGATTGCCCAGCGAAGCACGGCATCAGTAGCAATGAATGTAGGACGCAACTAACGGTATTAAATTATTAGCAAGTTTGCAAGGAAGAAACGAACCATGGGTCCATGACTGAATTCATGACCAAGCACTTAACATTGAATGTTAGACCAAGTCGAACTGAATCAATTGAGCAACAGTGTACAAGCCTGGATATCTGTCTGTGCATGCAGCATCCACACTGCATATTGAAGCACAGGGGTTTCGACCAAGCGAACATCCACCGATTCATTGATACCTGTTGGTTACAACACAATGACAACGTACCAATCCCGCGATAGATCCGCAGCTCAAAACATGCCGCTTAGCGGCGTAGATACGGGCAAACAGAGATAGAGAAGGAGAAGGAGAATTTGAGACTCTCTGTAAATGACTGCAAGTTATATGCCAGCGAGACTGGGAAGTCTCATATGCCATGGCTGACGACTACCTAACTTTTACCATTCGAATATCCTACCATTCAAATCATAAACCACGCACCCTCTTCAAAGCTTCTTTTTCGTTTTTCATAGCTCATGTCAAATCGATTATTGAACAGAGCTGTTGGCTCAACACCACCAACTCCATACATTTGCTCACAGGATCGTCTTGCAGTGGAAAGTAACCCTGACCTGGATTGGTGTCCAAATTCCCGCAGCGATCATAATGTAGTAACTTTTCATAAGCCCAGATGCATACATAAGCCAGCTCATATTATCTAAGATAATATACACCGTAGAGTACAATATTATGCTTCCTTTGAGTTTATTCCTTCCAAGCCAGTGGAAACTCATTCCTCAGTCTTCAAGCACAGCTCTGCGACCTCTGCCTTTCCCAAACGACCTCCCCCTAAGCGTGCGTAGTCCCAGACATAAGCATATGCGCTAGCCAGCTAACAAGGAAGTATACTAAATAAACACCCTCCTATCTCCCCAACAACCATAAACATCCCACCAATTCTCAACAATCCATGTTAATGAGATGGCAGCCTTACATCCGTCGACGCTCTTTAGAAGCCAGCTCTCAAACTTAAGCGCGCATTCCTCCTCCCCACCCCATAATCATCACGGCCTCCTCCTCTTCACCCAGCGCTCTATCTTCCCTCATACAAGACCAGACCAGAGCAGACCAGACCAAACCAGACCAGACCGACGTCTTCCTCGCTCGCGCCCGCGTCGAGCAAGACGCCTCTCACTTCAGCGCCGCATTCTCCGCTTCCCAAGGATGGTACAACAGTCTATTGAGATCTCCCCCCGACCTCTTACCATCGTTTCTGCTCTTCCGAAGGACATTGTATTTCGAAACCGATACCTTCACGTCCAGTGTCGGGTTTGGCCGCGACTCGTATGTCCATGAAACGGTCTGAGTCTTTGTGATTCCGCCCCGGCTCATGGAGCATGTGTATTTGTGGGAACTGAAGGGCGACTTAATCGTCGGGGTGTATCTCCAGAAGTGGAATAACATAGGCATTGATTGTGATTTGGGGGTTGAGTCGAGGAAGGAATGTACTGCTTGGTTGGTTGGTAAGATGGAGTATGAAGTATTCTCGGACGCTGAAGTTTTTTATGGGCATAGATATTTATGGGAATGGGTGGGAATCGCGGGGTAGAATGAAAGTTGGGGAGACGGGATGATCACCGGGCCAAACGGGGACTAAGTCACGCCAAGATCGTTGGTATCCAGATAGCGTGCATATATTTCCGGAGTGTCTAGTACAGACTTTAGCTTAATGTCCGTCATCGAAGGAGTTCACCCGATACGCTCAAGTCAATGGTTGATATTTTCGTTTTCAACCTCATGCATGGCTCTACATACACGAATATGAATATCATTAGTTGCGATGAGTATAATATATCTGGTCGTTTCGACATTCTTCACACTAGACACTAGATATTTCTAACCGTGGTTTTGGAACGAATATTATTTCATCCTAAAGAACTGATAAGCTAGCAATAAATCTACCGTTTTGGAAGGTGAGTGGTTAGCTTGAGGGTATTCGTCAAGTAATTGTCTATCATGAGGCGGAAGTGGTCTTGGTCAGACTACTTACTGCAATATTATGTTGATGATCTTCCACAACTTATCAATATTGAAACCACCGATGAGGACCTTCCACGCAAAATACTTCTGCATCAGCAATAATGGATCTTCTTGGCATACCAAGCAAGTGAAGGACGTATAATATATGGGAAGATTGAGCTTATCACAGGAAATAACTGGCCGCTGTAGACCCGGACAACACCGGGCAAAGACGACCCACATGCAGCTATCTCCCTCATTTCCAAAATGCAAGTCGCGATACTTCGCATGCTTGGGATTCTTTCAACATTGAAAATATGTACTCCCTATCAAATCAGTTTCTCGTTGATTATGTTCCCAACAATTCAACAAAAACACTTCGACTCAATCATCTCCACGGCTGAGCATCTGATATCAGCGAGAACAATTGACATACAGATACAAATCATATCAGTAACCACTTGGTTCGAGAACAAAAAGAACAAAATAAGCATTCTCGCAAACTACGTCAACGAAAACCGCATGCTTACCACTATGTAAGCTGACCAAATCCTACAAAAAACCAACAACACATCCGCCAGCCACCTACTCAGACCCAGCCCTACAGTAAAAGACAGCACAGCACAGCTACAACGAAGCAGTCTCCACATGATGAATCCCTCGTCTCCACCTGATCGACGTGTCAATGTGACATTCATCGAATTCTAGGATGTCGTATGAGCAGAATTCACTCCGCGAAACGACCAAGAGCTGCAGGACCCGTATCATCCACGTCTCGGGACTCGCTTGGGTTCTGGAAACCAATATATCACATCAGATATCATATACGGCATAGAACCGAGAGCCGTTCAAGGTTGTATGTGAAAGTTTCCGAGCCGCGAGCCTCAGCTTGAATGCTTACGGGCGTTCCGTCAGATATGAAAGCTTGGCGCACGTGAGCAGTGTTTCTCAAGCTAACCAGGTACAGCAGCCCTAAGTCCAAGGAGAAACTCGTGTGTTGAGTCGGAGTTGTTGAATTCTATTTGCCCATCAACATTGCGGAGATTAACTTGTTTGTGGTAGATAGTGCATGAGGGGTAAATATCGTAGCTGCAGGTACGTACTCACCGATTAGCATGGATGCATCTCTCGGGTGACAGTTCCGGCGCTACACACTACCTTTGCATGTGAAAAACGTGCTCGTTTCGATCCCCCCCAGCAGCACATGATTCCACCCTGTACCGCTCATCGCGACGAACAGCATTGATGTTTGACCGCCTCAATCATAATTGCCTCAAAGTCCATTGCCACAAAGTTCGCCGTCTTCGGGAGTAAGACGAAGCCCATAGAATGCACACCGAGCAGTCTAGAATCCCCCCCTTAATTGACACCGACAGATAGAAGCATCAACTGCGCCCACAACCAATCCACAAAAACCAACCACATGGTCAGCACCAATTGGTGACCGGCCGGCCCGCAACCCGTACCGGCTATCCCCACGACGTGCTTCGGGTTCTGAAACAATAGGATCTTTCAACGCGCATAGAATAGGGTCAGACTCATACATCCATTCAGCTGCAGTACCAGTACCTATCTCGTGGGGGTTCCGGCCCCGAGCCAAACAAACGTCTTGAGCCATCCATCATCATAAACGGCACCTGCATAAAAACTTTACGTGCTCAATTCACCCGTAAGAAAACGTCAAATATGAGCGACTATACTGACAGCATGCCGTCGCAAACTATCGAAAAAAGAATCTCAAAGGAAGGAAGGAAGACGAGAATGCTCTCAGTCATAAAGAAAACCAACGTTTTGCGGGGGGTAGCATTTCCATACCCACTTATCGCTCCATGTAGCAGCTTGCGTATCGATCGCACGGTAGAACTCTGCGTGCAGAAGGATGCGATGCACAAGAGTGGGGACCCCAGCTAATGCGGATGGGATGTAGATCGTTGCATAGTTACTGGCATAGTTGTACATAGGATACGAAACACAGCACGAACGAAGGAAAGGAGAAGGAGAAACGCGTGGAGGCTAGGAACGGATGGCTGTGATGGAAATCCTATATACCCAAGATGAGATGACATGACATGACATGACATGACCGGAGAGCTTCTTTTGTTCGAAGGATGATGCGATGAGATGCGATGCGATGCGATGCGATGCGATGCGATGCCACGCGGGATAGATGTCACGGCATGGCATGGCATGGCATGTCTGTCGATACACGTGGCTATTGACTAAAAAGAATTGCTGGTCTTACTATAACATTGTGATTACCATTGTGATTACCATGAACATGACCATTACCATTGCCATTACCATAGCCATTGCCATTGCCATTACCATTGCCATGACCATTACCATTGCCATGACCGCTCCCATTCCTGTAATTACTCGGCAAAACGGCGACTAGTTAATTGCTTGAGCATAACCTTAGGACCTTGGGGCAATATCCGAGTATTTATATTTTATGCACTGATTTGTTAATTTCACCAACACAACAGCCAATTAGACATGGTAGAACTAATTACTAACAAAAATACTTGTACGAAGATAAAAATATTCCCGTTTCGTTTCATGCCGTCTTATCTTGGCTTGTTTCGTCTCAGGTTAGAAATAACAGACCTATCAAGCAAGCAAGCAAGCAAGCAAGCAAGCAATTGATTTCGTAATGCAGGACTTCTCTGTACATGCACCCTGATTCGTAGACTAGACGGTCTGACAGGTTGACAGATGAAGGAATGTTCGGGAATAGAACATTTTTTTTCTTTCTTTCTGTTTCGTAAGGGTCGGGTGGTCGTGTTAGCGGTCGCCGACTTTTACGCCTGCGAGCTGACCTGCTGCGTCGACCTGTATGTTGTAGCCCCCCCCTTTCCTTGCATGGATAGGGAGGGAGGCAGGGAGGCAGGTAGGTACCCAATCCACGTACGAAGAGCAGAGGCAGCAGCAGAAAAAACGGGGAGGATTGATCAGACAGACTACTTCCTAAAACTGTGTCCCGCGTGCGAGCTGTTTGTATGCTGTTCCGATGACCGTATATTCTGTTGGTTTTTTACGTGTTTGACGAGAATGATGACTGGCTGGCTGACCGACCGACCAACTGACTGACTGACTGACTAGTTCTAAGTTCACCAATATTTTGTTTCGTCTCTCGCATTCCCAACTCCTTTAGGGAACGATTGAACGCGGCAGTTGCATTGATTACGTCTGCTATTCCCCTACAGCCTTTCCCTTGCGCCATTACATAGTTCTAGCTAATCTGGCCTAACGTTTGTGTACGACATAGTTCGAGTAGTCTTACAAACAATCCCGACAGTGCACTTCGTTTGTATGGGGATGCTCATGTATTCTCACCCACGATGTACGTACATACAAACCCGTTTCCGCTCATCGATGCATCCGTCCGTCTGTGTGTTCCCTTGCCGGCGCATTCCATCCCAAAGCGTAATAGAACGATCTAAAACCGTCTCAAACCCTGTCTTCCTCCAATCTCCCATGCCAGTCTCAGCGACATTTGCACGTTATTTTGCCGCCCGCACACACGCATAATGCGCCAATCGTAGAATTTTCGGTCTGTCTCGCAACACACACACCGCACATCCCCCCTGCGCTACCGGCGCAAAAGTGAAAAAACTCCATGACATGAGAAAAATGAACACACAGCCCTTCGCTTAAGCCGGTTGCCTTGCTCGTTTCATTTCGTTATTTTACGCGGAGCTTTGCGTCTAAATGTATGGGGGCGTTTGCTTGGTGATTCTCGCATTCGTTTCTTGGCTGCGTTGCTGGGGTCCACTTTTCATGCTGGACGTTGGTTGGCTGGGTGTGGCTTTTTATGGCAACGGCAGACAGACGGTGTACAGTCCTGCGTGCAGAACGGTGCTGTAATGAGGACAGCCTTACGACACAGCGAGCGAGCAAGCAAGCAAGCACCGAAGCGCGAGGTGGGGAGGGGGATCGTACGGTCTGAGACCTTTTCCTTTTCCTTCTCTTGTTCTCTTTAAGCGCTGGACAGGGCAGCTTGAGAGAAAAGGATTCGCGACATGGAGGAACATGCATTGCGTCGGGGCCTAGGTATAAGGATCTGATGCATCCTCGTTTCTGTTTGCTTTGCCTTGTTGTTTCTTATATCCTCATACAATCACGATATTACCAAACCATCTCCCAAGGCAGAGCACTCGTTTTTCTGTTTTACGCATTTCGATACTATCATTAACTACACGTTCTTTCTTCTCGACTTTTCGACCTATTGATACCCACGATCTCTATCCACTTTGCGACTTTTGCTGAAGATACCCCTGCTACATTCGACTTCTTTCACCACCATTGCTTTTACATTCTCGACAACGAGAAAGAACAAACTACACTACACTACACTGCACACTCAGGAAGATACCTAACCAACAATACCACACGGAATCAATTGATCACTCAGCTCAGCGATCCGGCCGAGTCTACGTGACCACCACACCCGGCCTACCCTAATTCCAAATCACCACATAACCAAAGAAAAATAAAAAATATGTTGACCAACCCACAACCACCCCAAGCCGTCATTGGCGGCGGTCCCATAATCTCCATAACCGACATGGACTGCTTCATGCGCCTCGGCGAATCCGCTCAACACGCACGCTCCCACCGACCACTCAAACGCACCTCCTCTATCGACTTTGAGATACTAAAAGCATCCGGGGAAGCAGCGCGGAGGAGACGAGGGGACTCGCCGTGCCCGAGTCCGGCGTCGCGATCGCCGTTGCTGAGGCCGGTGGATGATTCGGCGTCGGAGTCGGAGTCCGGGGATGAGATGGAGATGGAGATGGAGATGGAGATACGGATAGAAAGGGATATCCAGATGGAGATGCGGATAGAAAGGGATATCAAGATGGCGTGGAGGATGACACCTTCGCCGCGTGAGAAGGAGAGGGTGAATGAGGTGATGCGGGTGGATTTGGATGTGGTGTCACCGTTTGAGGTGAAGTGGCCGTGTGAGATTGGTACGGCGTCGCAGTTGAGGATTGTTTCAGTCGAGGAATATTATGGCGAGGATAGGAGGACGAATCAAGGGAGGATGTGATGTGGTGTGGTGTGGTGTGGTATGGTGTGGTGTAAATGGATAGGAACCATGGACGGAATGGCATGATTGATGAAACAATGGAAGGAATATGAATAATTTGCAAAAACATACGAAAATGATAAACACTTAATTTTTTCCCACCGAAATTCTTGATCCTTTTTACTTTTCCCGTGATAATTGTGAACACCCAATAAACGACCACTTGGTGATGTCGCAATGCCATTCCTCTATTCTGTTCCGGTGAAGCCTTACGTTACCTCTTGCTTACCTTACCTTACAATTTGGAGCTATTCCCATCAACCACCAAACCCAACCCATCACCGCATGAACCTTCCAAATTACCTAAGCCCCTCTCTCTCCGTACGAGTAATCACTACAAAATCAAAAAGAACATGATCTCCACCCATCATCGCACGAACCACACGGAAAATTTACATCACATCACTGCCCCAACAAGGCACGATCAGTACAGTACAGGCCTCCCCTACCCCAGCAACACGATACCAGTACCGTGGGGATCGCGTCGCATCCACAGGGTATCATTGGCTCCCGGATGTGACGCTCGGCTCCACCTGGGCGGCTAAAATCATGTTACATCGTATTTTGTACTGTCAGTTATGGCAGATGGAAAATAAGGACAAGAGAGGCTGAGTAGGCAGCCTCGTTGGGGTTGGCGATAGTGGGAGAGGGGAAATTGGGGCTGGGCTGTGCAGTCATAATGGCGTGAGTAAGTAAGTAAAATAGGCGAGGGCGGACGCTGCTGTGGGGAAAGAATTGGTAATCGCTTCGTGTTCGTCATTTTGGAGCAGTGGCGATGGATGGCTTTGTGCGGGTGCTGGCCAGTGTGGTGTTATGTGTACTGTATGAGGTAATGCGAGGGAATGTGTGATGGTGATGGTGACGGTGATGGTGATGGTGACGGTGATGGTGATGGTGAATTGGGGAAGTATATTTGGAAGTGAGGAAGTGAAGGTGCGGTGCGTGGACCACTAGGAAGCAAGTAGGCTATTTTAGGTCACATGTGACTAAGCTGGAAAGTGATCGCGCTAGGTACACGTGAAAACGCGATATTGAGTGCAGGATTTCGATGTTCACGCGATGGAATGGATATGGTAGTACGAAGAGTTGGTAGATACGGTGGAGTTGATGCTAATTGTCTACTGAGGTTATAATCGTGAACGTCGACGACAGTAAGGTTGCGGTCATGATGAGTAGTGGAGTTGTGGTGTGAAGTGTGGTGCATGTGCTCTTATATTCCGACACGATTTCGCAGCTATGCACATTTGCATCTTGAAGAATAATATCGAAATAATTACGAAAGTACATACTCAGCGGATTGTCGTATTTCGTTGCAATACTATGTATGCAAGATGTCTCTCCATGCTTAGAACTGCTAACACCTATTCGTTCGAAAAGCGGGCTTTCCCGCTTGTCTTGGCGAAGCTTGATTTCCGCCAAAATGTCTTCCGAGTCTCCACCGTTAATTGACATTAGATTCTTCCACTTTCCCATTAGTTTCTTCCACTTTCCCATTCGTTTCTACGTATTAGTTTGCATCAATTCGACTCTCTTTTTGTAATTACAGCTCATCATCATTTTGCGCATCGTGTATCTCATTCTCGCGAAGCGCGTTGAAGTTTGCTTAATACCCCAGGAATATTTGCGCAGACTGAAAATAGAAATCCGCGAAAGTTTAAATCTCGATTTAATTTTATCCGAAAGGAGTACATCTTTGGCGCCGTAAAAGAATTTAATGAAGGAAGATGTCTGAACCTGATCGGCGAGATTTCTCTCCGTCGGCGGTGAGTTCGCCGACGAGAAATGTGGGATTTGATTTGGAGAGTCTGCCTACTGCTCCTGCTCGTAAGTATTGACGATACGCTCTGGTAGTACACCAACCCGAGTAGGCGCGATTATCTGTACAATTCTAATCTTGGAGTGTTGCAGACGAGCTTCATCCTATTCAAACCAATCTCTCTTCATCCTCCTCCAAGCGCGGCCCTTCTCCAAGTTTGCGCAGGCGCACAACACGCTCGAATACCTTCCGCACAGTTGATATGGCACCACGACGGCCTGAATGGCATCCTGGACAAGAACCGGGTCTCGATCCTTTGAAGCCAGATGGCGGACGCTCCACGGCTCCATTGTTACATGAGGAGTGTCAGATAAAGGTGGTGGATTTTAGTGAGGATAATATGGTAATGCGAGAATTCGACAATGCCGAACTGGTGGATTTCTTGGAATTAGAGCAGGAAAAGTGGATCAAGTGCCGATGGATAAATATCAATGGGCTGAGTTGGGATGTGATACAAGCGGTAGGAAAGTCTAAGAAGTTACATAGGTTGGCGATCGAGGACATGGTCAATGTGAATAACAGGACTAAGGCAGATTGGTGAGTTGCGCAGACGGAATTTGATTTGATCTTCTAATGCCGTTTAGGTATACCGACCATACATATGTTGTTATGACCCTCCAAAAACTTGTCCACATACATCCTGATGATGAGAGTGAGTCCGGCAGCGATGATGATCGAAGTATCGAAACTTTCAGTCGCGCAAAAAGGGGACCGTATCGGAAGATGCTGCACAACTTGCGGAAACGTTGGGAAGCACCAAAGAAGAAAGCTAAACAGCAAAGCCTCAAATCTGCTGCTGGAGTTCATGATCCTACCGATGGGTTCGTTACCGCGCATACTGATGGAGTGAAAGGTGCACCGGTGCAGAAGTTGAGAACACTGCAAAGATACCATGGTGGTCCAAACCAAGAACGAATGGCATACATGGAAAAACACTCACCCTTGACACAACAAAGTTTGGCTGTCAGCGCAGAGCAGGTCTCAATATTTTTGACAGCTGGTAAGCTCCTATTCCACATACTTGTTATCTGACTAATTCTTATAGACAATACTGTGATATCATTTTTCGAATCGTCTGCTGACGATGTTGAGACTCCTATCCTTCATAGATTGAGTACACCAGACACTATTCTCAGAAAGTCATGTGACGCATCGATGTTGATGCAGGCCATCATCGATGCTATTATAGATCTTGCTATACCTGTTACATTTGCATACCAAGATGCAATAGGCTCATTGGAGCTCAACGTCCTCACTAATCCAAGTATCCAGCATACAACAAGTTTGTACATTGTTACAAGTGAAATCACGACATTACGTAATTTTATAAATCCTATCGCCAGCCTTATAAGCTCTCTTCGCGACCACAAAAACATTGGAAGAGAAGGTAGCTCGCGGGGCGACATGGCGAAAGCTGCTTCGGTTGTCAAAATAAGTCCCATGGCACAAACGTATCTTGGCGATGTTGAGGATCATATCGTTTTGATTACCGACTCACTCGATATGTTACGTCGAAACGCAGATGGTATGATCGATTTAATCTTCAACACTATTTCCGCCTACCAAAATGAGTCGATGAAACAACTCACAATTGTTACTATTATTTTCCTTCCACTATCTTTCCTGACAGGATATTTTGGTATGAATTTCACGGATATGCCGAGTATCGAAAACAACGAGAGTTATTTCTGGAAGATAGCCTTGCCGGTCGCATTTGCGGTTATTTGTTTTATGATGAGAGATATGATTGCGTGGTGGTTCAAGGGTGCGATACAGAGAAGAGGTATCTCGAGGAGTAGGAAAGGAAGGATGGTTAGGGAAGCCAGTGAGAAGAGATCTAGGTGATCATGAATTAATTCAATGGTATGCTTTGACCGAGAGTTCTCCATAAAACATGAATTGTGCGCTACCTGTTTTCATGGATTTCCAGATACAGACTGAGCAAGGTATGTTGCTTCCTGAGTGCCCTGCTACGACCCTGGCTTTTGAGCCCAGGAACATATAATCAATCCATTCCCCCAACCTCTTTGCTCTCTCTTTTCGCAGCAAATTTTGCACTTTTCTCCGACTCACCCTTCGTACTATCAAATTCACCGACTCCAATAGCCTCAAAATTCGCCCTGAATTTATCCTACCGAGAACGCCCTCGCTAGTCAGCTTCACTTTTTCAGCTTGCCTGAAATGGCTTCAGACATGGACATCGATTGGGCCAAGCTCCACGCCACGCCAATCGAAGAGATACATGCATCCAATCCACAACCACCTCTGGATGCGGGCGAGGTCGCGCAGACCAATGACGATTTGATGTCGGGCTTTACAAACTATGGCGCCATGTGGGATGATGCTGTCGCAGGGAGTGGTCCGGTGGATCAAGGGCTATTGCAGAACAACGACAAGGATCGGTGAGTTAAAAAAAAAGTCAAGTACGCTAACGGGGCGAAAAATGCCTGTAAGAACTTTTTATAAGGAGAGTATGATGCCATTCAATGCACCTTCCCGTTGCACATGGGAAGGCTGTAAAACCAAGACCACCTTCAGAACGTCTAAGTTGTATCAATGCCATCTCGACAACATACATTTGAAGCCTCTAATATGCTCAATGCCTCGATGTTCCCACAAAAAGCCGTTCCGAAATCGCTCGGATCTTCGGCGTCACAAAGACACCATACATTCAACAAAACGCCCTTATGAGTGTCCTTACCCGACTTGTGAATCCGAAACAAAAAGATTTGCACGCAAAGACAAATGGCTACAACACATTCGGGAAACGCAGCATCTAAACGATGCCCTTTGCCCATATCATCACTGCGCTTCCGTGGCTGAGTTTACCTCTCGCAAGGAGATTTCGGCTCATTTCAGCAAATATCACTCTAACTATGCTGATGATGGCAGTTGGGCATCCTACTCCTGCTCGCTTGGAGCTTGTGCAGAGATGATAGATGAGCACTGGTCTTATCATTCATTAAAAGACCATCTTGTAAATTGCCATGGAATATCAACATCGCCCCTTTTGATTGATCAAGTTAATGGAGTTGGAAACAGAACTGTTTACAACGTGTCAGACACACTACAATGGCACGCTTGTACGGTATGCGATCCGCAGAATTCAGCTTCATTCTCAGCAAGGAATGATCCGATGCTAGTCACGCTTCCTGGTCTGCGGGTTTTTAAGGACTGGACTGATTATCGGCGCTTCTGTGACGGCAAGGCTTCCAGTCTTTGACGCGGGTGGAGTAGCGACACCTCTGTGGAATCGATGCCACTGCGGATCGATACTTCTGAGAGCCGTTCAAACTTCTTGTCTTAGCTCTTCTCTTATGCGACTAGAAGTCTTTCGAATTACTTCTTTGCACTTCGAAAGTAGCAGCTTAGACGTCAGAGTTGTCCTTTGTTTGATCTCGAAAGTTTACATTGAACACACTTGGGGACTTGGGTTCATTCGTTACTTATGTTTCTTCATGTCTAGTGTTGAGCGACGACTAATAATTATTTTCTCTTGTTTGTACCTTTCGTTGAGTTATTTCATTTTGAGGTGGCATTCTGGTGGTAACGAGAGCGGATCGTCTTTTTATTTCTTACTGAAAAGCATTCAACATGCAAACGTCACAGAAAGCTATATAGAGAATACAACATTCCATCAAAATGCCGTCCATTACTTGATAGTGATATCATAAGGAGCGATTGAAGTTTCCGCATTCTAAATCCGTTGTCGCCCTACTAATAGTTGTTCATGCTCCCTACCATTAGATTCCACCCCTCATCTACTGTCTCTCAGTCATGTAAATAAACACATATCCTACTAACTTCATCCCACCGAACTTTAATTACTAAACAACTCCTTTGCAGAAAAATCTAAATCCCTAATCTGAAGACTGAGAGTCTACTGTAGCAGCTGCAATTGGGAAGGAAGGAATAAAGCTATATATATGATTCTTACAGCGATTTCTCCTCCAAAATTAAGCCTCTTTCAATCTCGACTTCGATCTTTTGTTTATGAATGTTACGTTTATCTATCGGATTAAAGAATAGAAAGGTTTTCATTGAAGATGGATTGTTTGGAACTATATAATCCATTGAGGGTTGCACCGATTAAGAGGGATAGTCCGTGGGAAGTTTGTCAAGCGAATAACCAAAGGCGTAAGCGGTTGACGGTTCTTTTTAGGATTCGACTTTATTTCATATACTGCTTATGCAAGATCGCAAGCTTTATCCTCTTGAAATAGATGTACTAGTGGTGCGTTGTACAGACCCGAGAGAGACCAAGGGGTGTTTAGGTGGGGTTGGAAAAGGGTGAGGTGTTTCACTGCGACTTCGATTCGCACCTGATTTGCCCCGAATCGACTGCAAGTAGTATCTACAAAAAACAAGTAAATGGTGCTCACACCATTCCCAAAGTACTTCTGGAGATTTCGGTCCCTCTTCTAATCAAGTAAGTACACAAGTTGTTCTTCGAAACGATTACTAGTCGATCGGACTGTACGATAGACACCTAAGACGAGACTGTCCGAATGGTGATCAATTAAAGAACTTGATGGAATCTCGTACCGCTTAGTATAGCAAGTCTTAATACAATACGAATACCCCAGAGCTACCCGAGACTGATGCCCTCTCGGGTTCACAATATGGTACCAGTTCATCCGGCCACCGTCGAAGATTCAATTTCGATGCTGGACAATCTGAGCCATGAATTATGATCTTACACTACAATCACTGCAGTGAATTGAATTAGATGGAAATTGTTCGAATCTGGACATGACGATTGCTCTTCATACTGTGAGACAGCAACCACCATGCAAGGTCACTTAGCACTACCAATCGCGATGCTGGATGGAAGGACTTATGAGGTAGGACAGATTCCAGAACCCACGAAGGATTAACTTATTATGTTTATGAGTAATTACAACGACTTGTACAACTTTCATATTTATTTACATCGGGTACAAAGCTGTACAATGCGCGATTCAACTTTTGGTGTGAGTAGGCTGTTACCCCTATCTCGCTTATTCTCGCGTTAGCTACCCTTCCACCACTTGCTGCGTATGATATTTATTGTAATTTATTTCGATCTAGATTTGATAAGTATATAAGCCGTCTTTCCAAACACTATCTGAGAGGCTACTGGCTAGGTATCATGGGAAAGGGATGGGACTGCTATCATGTGGATGAAGATCACCACTATCCAAATTCCGTTGACATGATAACGTTAGGAAGAACCAACTGATTAATTCAGCCACTAGAAGAGATACCACGTGACATGTTTCTATCAAAATGTCTTTCTTAGCTTGCTCCGAGGATCTGCTTTCTAATCATCTGATATCATTTTATCTTCATTGATGCCGATGGTGTTCGTGCAAAAGATCTTCAATGAAGATGATACACTACCAAACTTGGGCCACATTCCGGGCCCTTCTCATCGCGCTACAACCCCTTAAAATGGACCCCACATTATCTATTCCCTGCTCAAGGCAACACGGATGCGGCATCTCAAACGGTAGCTTACTGTAGTTCTACTTCCAGGCAGACAACCGACGAGGCTGCGCCGCATTCTGACAGCAATTATGTTAAGAGAATAATATAAAATCCTCCACAGCTCCCGACTCACATTCCTATCCTCCTGCCGCTCCCGTCCTCCTCTTCTTCTCCAGAAACATCAACCTCACTCGCGCGACGAAATCATGATCGGCATCCTCACCTACACGCGCACCTCCTGGGGCGGGATAAATATCGGCCTTCCTGATTCGACGACCTCCTACGGCCAAACCTTCCTGCAATGGCTCCGGGCGTGGAATTTCTCCAGTTCGTCCAGAGGCGCGCTGGTGCGTAAGTTCCTCTGCGTGCTGGCTCTTGTCATGCATCTCCCTCTCAGTTTTTATTATAGCTTCTCTGCGTCTCCTGGCGTGGTAGGGTTCATCTTGGGAGGTATATTCAGTTTATTGAATCTATGGTGTATGGGCGTGGGATTGCACAGACTGGATGTGATGAGAGGGGAGAGGAAGGTTTGGAAATTTACGTAAGTGGTTTTTTAAAAAAAAAAAAAAAAAAAAAAAAAAAAAAAATAAACAATTCTTTCTTTACAGTCTACGGGTATATATTTCGTGTTTTCTACGGTAGAGAAAAAAATGCGTCTGGAGTGGACTGTGTTTTTACTATTGCGCAGCGGATTAACAATCAATTGTGTGTTCTAGGGTGAGACGACAAGGCTTCGACTTCGTTATCGTTTTTCTGCTTTTCGTTTGGGGCGCTGTCGACGTTTTTGCCTTCAGCGGCGCATTGGACTCATTGGGGGGCATTTACTTATTCATTGTCTTCTTGCTTCCTGCGCTCGTTTTCGCGGATGTATTGTGCTACGTGGCTGGCTATGTCACTACTTGGGAGAGACAGGGTGGTGTCATATTGGGATAACGAGAAATCAACGATGGGACACAGAACAGAATTTAGGTTGGGGAAGAATTTTTGAGAAGTTAGAATGTGTTTGCTGTATGGCTAGACTTGTGATTGAGATATTGGGAGCGTCGGTACCCAGAAGAGCATATTGTTACTGTTTATGAGCATTGTGGCTATATAGTCCTAGGTTTACTTTAAGCTCTGAGTCCCGTTTAACAAAGAGTAGAGAGATATCGCAAAATACCCGCTGCGAAGGTCATGTCGTGATTTTGTAATTTTATGTTATTTTTATTTTATGTAATTTTTATTTTATGTTATTTTTATTTCACGTTGTTTTTATTTCACGTTGTTTTTATTGTCTACTGTACAAGGAAGCAATCGAGAGGAGAGTTATTTCGGTTATAGCCTTGCGCTATCTACTTACTATTCAGGGGTTAAGCTAGGCTAGGCCAACATAAATTCAGGGATCTTAAGCCTATCGCACTGCTGTCAGAATTAAGGCTACCTCACATCTCAATATTTTGCAAATTTGGCAACACACAACAAAACAACGGATACTTGCTTACGGCAATCGAGTCAAGCCGTCAGGTGTTAATGGATGCAAAACACCAGAGAATTCGTTGAATATTAGACATTATGGCACGACAACGAAAAGAAAAAGAACCCAAATTGAAGCTTAAACAACCAGACAGATCCGGTCCCGACCCCTCAGTCGAAACGTTGGTCGAGATCGCGCAGAAACGCGGACTAGCCAAGGCACAACAGGATCGACAAGCGGAGCTGGACGCAGAAAATGAAGAAATCCTGATTGGGAGGTTGGGCGATTCTATCCTCTGGACCGTCAGCCTTACGATGCTACATTTCACGTTAGATGTACTGGTCACCCATCAATACGCCGTGGAATTGGTCTGGAGGGAGCTCGTTGTGCGGACTGCGCAGGCATTTCCAGGTATGTGTGGTTACATGTTCTCGTCGATGCAGTGCGAGCTGATTGGCTGACGGACAATATTAGTTATCTGGCTTCTGATATATACACTTCACCCGCATCAAGAACCTTCGGGAGTACTGCCACGACTTCCTCCTCGAATACACTCTATCGTACATTCATTATTCTTCTTTACGGTCAGCATCTGCGCCGGATGCTATCTCATATATGCTACAAATGAACATGGATATTTTGCTGTGATGAAGCGAGCGCCGCCGATAGGGTGTCTTTGGATATGGTCGGTTATCGAACTGCATATTCTTTTGGCAGTGCCGAGCGCGTTGGTATGTCTTGCGTATCTCAAGTTGAATGGATTTGCTTTCCTGTAGCTGTTCGATATGTCAAATTAAGATTTTGTCCTGGATCGCGACATGTATCCGACATGTCCTGGCTCCGGGAGTTCCCTACCAATTAAACTAATTGTGAGGCCATTTTCCTGCGTAATAATACATGATCGCAAACTATGAGTCTATACTGCTCGTATCCGGTAAAGACTTCCGTCTCTCGCGAACAGTAACGAAATCGTATTTGTTAGTCGCGTCGTCCCTAGGCCGAAGCTCTGTTTCAGAAGCAAGTCGAGTGCGATGCATCAACCGGTATACCAGCGATTCCAATCGATCCAGCTTCTCATGCTGAGAATAAACCATCCTCTCAAGACGATCAAGTCTTTCACTATTGACATCTTCCTGCTCCTTAGCTCGTGATTCTTGATCGCGAACTCGTCTAAGCATGTTAATTCTTGGTCGGCAGGACAATGATCTCACACTACTTACGAAGACATCATACTCATTTGTGAAAACAAAACTCTAGCACCCAGGGCATCTCTCTGTCTGACCAAATCCAAAGCTTTCGTCCGAACAGCAAGCCATGATATAGCCACGCCTCCCCTCGACGCTATTCCCCTTGGCACAAAAGTCCATCTTCTCGACCCCTCCTTGCTAGCAGAGATTTCCGTCTCAGTAACCAATTCCAGTAGTCTCTCCTCGAGCTGTCCTAGCTGTTCCATCACAAACACGTACATCTGATACTCCATCTCATTTCCAGAACGCGCTTTTGGTCCATCAGCTGCATGGACCAAATCATGAAGCCAAGCGGATTCTGTCTTGTACCACGAGAGCGAAGCTTTCACTTGGAAATACTCGCTATCGGCATTCCGGAGATATGTAAAGCGGGCGTATATCGCTGCAGCGATGGCAGCTACGAAGGTTAGAATACCCGCGACGCTGGAAGTGATGGAAAGAGGACTGTCTTGAGTAGACATGTTGGATTGAAGGGATGACTTCTTCGATTAGTCGTATTAAGATCACGCGGGGTTCTGTCCTCAAATTTTGCTACGATTTTGACGTCCAATTGCGCCCAGAAAACGTGTAGCAATTGTCCTTGTCAATCTTTCTGTTCCTGCGTCCCTAGAACAACATTGGCGGCAGCCATTTCACCGGATTTGCAGGACCTCATCTGTTTGATGTCAAGAAGTGAATGTCCTTCTTTCACAGCCACTCCCTGTCAGCCACCAACCAGGACTCAACGGCATTTGTTTTATGTTTTATGCAAGAACCTTTGCATAAATCCGACGCTAGTCCTCGATAACACTTAGTTCTACCCCGGACTCCGAATACCACGTACCGATAACTAATTCCGCATCACACATAATTGATTGGACGATCAATTCGATAAAGCTTCTTCCCCCGCTTGCTTCGCTCCACTTCTGGTTAGGGAATAGACTAAAGTTTGTCTAGAGGACTTGTGATGATGATAGCGGTGTAAGCTTCTTCGCATCTTTTCCTTCGCGTTTTGTGTATATATTTGAGCATTTGTTGCACCGTGTTGAGCGTAGATTATCAATTGGCGTACTGGAAATATTGTCTTAGCAGAGATGGGGAGTCAAGCTTTTCCTCCCGACGCGGAAGAGGGAAAGGAGGTGAATATACCTGGAATCACGAATCTGTTTTTATCTAACCAGCTTATAGGGATACCAAGCAAGAGACGTGGTATCTCTGGTAGAAGAAGATTCAGCAAGGACAAAAGCATTGGTATGGAAACAAGATCTTCGAATTGTACCTCTTTCAGCTGGTATCTATCTATTGTGTTACCTCGACCGGTCTAATATTGGTACGTATTGCCACCAATGTCTCTCAAATCATTGATGCTCATACGTGATAGGAAATGCTAAAACACTCAACGCGGTCACCCATAATGATTTGCTCTCGGATACGCACATGACCAATTATCAATATGTGTAAGTCGGACAAGTCAGCGTTGCATAAAAGCGTTACGCTGACGTTACATAGAATTGCCCTTATGGTGTTCCTGATTGCCTACGCGATCTTCGAAGTGCCATCCAACTACTTCCTCAAAAAGCTCAGTCCAAGCAAATGGATCTCTTTTCTCATGTTTTCGTGGGGTATCATGACAATTGGGCTGGGATTTACTCATAACTTTGCTGGAATCACGGCAGTCAGATTTCTTTTGGGAACATTCGAAGCCGGTATAATCACACGCACCTTTTCTGGCACTTGGTCACTGACAATCATCATAGGTCTATTCCCAGGTCTAGTGTACTACCTTACTTTCTGGTACCGTACATCTGAACGCTCTATTCGCGTTGCATTCATTCTTGCCTCTGCCACCCTTGCAGGTGCCTTTGGAGGAGCCATTGCGTTTGGTGTTGGTCATATGAATGGTACTCACGGAATGTCCGCTTGGAGATGGTTGTTCATTATTGAAGGAATACCTTCATGTTTATCCGCCTTTCTTGTATTCTTCTTTCTTCCAGACTATCCAGAGACTGTAAAATGGTTGTCAGCGGAAGAAAAAGAGCTTGCGACTAGTCGATTGGCTAGCGAGGGATCTAAAGGTCATGATCAGGGTTTGACTTGGCGAGAAGCCAAGGCGACTCTCTGTGAATGGAGGTTGTATGCTCATTATGCTGTAAGTCCCGCCTCTTGGTGTAACTGTTCGACGCTAACATCCTGTGAAGATCTACTTCGGTATCTCCACACCATTCTCGAGTTTGTCTCTCTTCACGCCTAGTATCACAGCTGGTCTCGGTTACAAGAACCTTGAGGCTCAATTGATGACGGTACCTCCTTATGCTGTTGCATGTAAGCCTCGCCACTTTCAATCACTGTGCTCATCCAACACTAACTGCTTTCCAGACGTCGTAACAATCCTTGTCTCCTGGTCCGCCGACCACTTTAATGCGTAAGCTTATCACTCTCTTATCTCGAAACCAACGCCCTATCCTATCCCTAAATCTCAAATCTCTAACAATACCCCAGCCGTGCTCTCCACTCCTCGGTAATGGCCGCAGTCGGCGCCGCCGGCTTCACTGCATCCGCCCTCCTTCCACCTCACTCCTACACCTCCCGCTACGGCTGCCTCATCGTCGCCGCTTCCGGCGCATTCTCCTGTATTCCGCCTCTTCTCGGTTTCTTGTCTTCGAATCTCTTCTCCACTGCTAGTATTGGTCTTGCTATTGCCTTGAATATCTCAGTTGGTGCGCCGGGACAAATTGCGGGCGTTTGGATCTACAAGGCGGATCAAGCGAAACAGGGTTATCCGTTGGGTCATGTGAGTATTTCCTTTTTGATATTCCTGTATTCAGGATTGGTATGCTAATCAAAATGCGATGATAGTGGGTTAATGCCGGACTACTGTTTTTCGTGGCGGTGGGTTGTGTAGGTTTGAGGATGTATTACGGGTGGAGAAATAAGAAGATCGTAGGGAGTGATAGACGATTTGCTTATTAAACAGCTAAGGCTAAACTGCGTGAGTACTCCGTCTATATGAAGGTGGATCAGCGGAGCCTCTATAGGAGGAATGATGACATGATGATTCGTTGCAAGATGAAGGCAACGAGCGGCACTATGTATAATGGTGGGAGTAAAAGATTACGATTTACGACCTACCTTATAAGAAGATCTGATGATCATTTATATCATGTTTCCGTAATATAATAAATTCCATTACTTCAGAAGAAAACTTGCACAACCGCGCAGAGTTCTCACAAAATAGTAAACAAATCACCTGACAGAAATGCTAGTATCACGTGTCCTTCGCGAAGTCTCCAATCTTTCTAACATCTTGACTTTCATCTTCATATCCACAACCTATATATTGAACCATAGGATGATTATTCTATTGTCGCAATTACAAGTGCAACATATATTTTTATCTCCACCACACAGTATCCAGTATCTTTGATTCATATTTTTCTCTTGAATGACGCAACCGCAACTACACACTACCAACCCCAGATCCACCATCATTTCCCACCAAAAACCCTGACCCACCCGACCATCAACATAGTCTCCCAATACCATATGAATCAAACCACATTCCGGGGTAGAGACCGTGGTCGCGGGCGTGGTCGAGGCCACAGCCGTCCGGCATACCATCCGGTCCCCTCGATAACACTGCTGAACCCGGGCGTAACACGTGTATCGATTGTGCTGAAGCAAGATCAGGGGACGGGCATGGAGGTGCAGGGGGTGGTGGGGGAGATTTTGACGAGGGGGGAGCATCCGAGGGGTGTGAAGGTTAGACTGAGGGATGGGAGGGTGGGGAGGGTGCAGGGTGTTTTGGGGGAGGGGGAAGGTGGGGAAGAGGGTGGTACAGGAGGGGTGTGGGATAGAGGAGGGGGTGGCGGTGATGGCGAGGACACGAGGGGGGAAGGGTTTCGGTTTGATGGAGATGTTGAGGGGAGTTTGGGCGGGAGAGGGGAAAGTGGGGGTAGAGGGAGGGGTAGGGGAAGGAGGGGAAGAGGGAATGGGTTTTTGGATAGGAGATATGGTGATTTCCGGCAGGATGAGACAACTGAACCGGCCGCCGACGCAGGAATTAGTTTGGAGGATTACGTGGTCGTTAAAGGAAGGGGTAAAGGGAAGAAAGGCGGAAAGAGGGGCGGTACTAGTCTCGGTGTAGAAGGCGAAAGTGAAGAACGGGCCCAAGGAGATCAAGATGATAGTCGGGAAGAGATTCCTGATACAGGTAGTGCCGCTAGTGCTGGTTTTAAATCAGCAATGAGTGTTTGTCCTGTTTGTGGAGAGTTCGAGGGAGATGAGATGGCTGTGGCGCATCATGTAAATGGGCATTTTGAATAAAGAAGCAAAGAGAGATGTTGCCACCAGGGTAGTTCACAATTTATCAAGAAGAACGAGCCATTTTACTTTTTTTTCTGCCCGTATCGGGATTCAATTCAGAGCCTATAAAATATCATTAAAACACCTCAATTGACCTCAAATCCTCTATCCTGCACGAAAACAGCAGCCCAAACATCCATCGACCTAACACCTTTCACTCCACCTTCTACATTCTGCACACTCGTCTCCATAGCATCATACATTGCCCGCAATCCCAATTCACTCCCACCCTCTCCCTCCCCCTCCATTTTTCCCTTCAACCACCTCCTCACATTCCCCACCTCCCACTCCCCATCCCTCACTCCACTCTCTACCCCCTCCAACCTCTCCCTCTCCACTTTCCACCCCGCTTGCAAAAACACCTCCTTCACCCTCTCCGGACTCCTAATGCATTTTACATTCCTATCACCCTCTCTATTCCGATCATAATGCGTAGCTTGCAGAAGCACACTTAATAAATGGGGTAGCATCTCAATTTTCGGACTTGGAAACTCCATTCTGCGAAACAGATTTTGTCGGTCCATTTTAAGCACTCGGTGATGATTTGTAAAAGATCGGAGGGGGAGGAGAAGTAGAAGGAGCAGTGGGAGAGGATTATGTGGGTGTATTTCTTAGTGGATTTGGATAATGTTTGGTTAGGGTTGGGTTGGAGAGGTGCTTGAGTTTCTGATTGCTGATGGAGGAATGGGATAGGGAAGGCGTTGTGGAACGTGATGCGGTCCCCTACTGGAGTGGATTTTATTTGTGTCTGAGCGGAGGAGAGGGTTTGTAGTGAACCTGTAGTGAATCAATTGACCAACTCTTGCCCATTGAGATAATAAAATAGGAAATCATTCCTGTGCTTGCCATGAGCGGTTTCCACACCTCAATTTGGTGAGACCCCGCGAATAGTTGACATGTAAAAATAAGGTAAAAATACTGATATTGATGATTCTAATCTTATAAACTATATATAGGACAGCTTTAAAGTTTATATCCTCAAGCTGTAGTAAAAAGAAGTTATTCTAGATATTTCTATATTATAAATTAGTAGAAACTTCGAGATAATAAAAATATAATTATTATATATTATTTCTTAATTTAGAAATACCTTTAACTTATCGATTATAAATACTTGTAAAGATTATAATTCTAGATTTTATATACTTTTTTTAATTTTAATCTTTTTTAAAGTTAATTTTTTAAATTTATAAAGTTATATCGATAAGCCTAAATTATCTAATAAATATAATATACTTTTATAATAATAAATACTTTATAAATCTATTTACTATTATCTTTAATATAAGAATCTATTTAAAATTAATATATTTCTTTTAAACTTCTTATTTTAATTAGAAAAAATAGATATTAATATATTTTAATTTTATTATTAAATATAGTATTTCTATATATAAAAGTTTTAATATTTATTAATTATTATAATAAATTTATAATTCCTATTTCAAATCAAAGTTAATATTATTAAATAGTTTTATTTATTATATAAACTCTTTAATAGTATAAGATAATATTAAGAACTTTACTTTTATATTTAAAGTTATTATTATTCTTTATTTTAATACTTTATAATAAATAACTTTTTTATAGAACTAAAAGTAAAAGTTATTTAAATTAAAATAAATAATAGAGTTATCTTTATAAACTATATTATTAAAGATTATAAAAATCTTTTTATTAAGAATATTATTATTATAGATAATTGTTAAATTCTTTATAAATATAAGATATAAAAGATAATAATTAATAATATCGATATATTATTATAATAAATTTTATTAGAATTTAGTAAGTTTTAAAATAGCTTTTATAATATTAAGTTAAGAAATAACTATTATATAGATTAATAATCTTATTTAATTTTAATATACTTTAATTTATATTTATAATATATTATTATTATATTTAATTAATTTAATAGATAATAGAGAAGTTATAATAAATTTAAATAATTCAACTTATATAATAAGATTATTAATAAAAGTACTAAATAACTTTAAAATATTAAATTATTGAAAAAAGAATTATATATAAAAAAAGAAATAAAGTTTTAAATAGTTTATCTAACTTAGAGTTAATAATTAATAATATTTTTAATATAATATTCTAATTAGTTAATTAACTTTACTTAGTAAGTTTAAATATATATTATATATAATAATTTATATATAATTATTATATTACTTCTCTCTTCGAAAAAGTTTATTTTCAAATATTTTTAAAAGAATAACTTAAAGTTTTTAAATAATAATAAATTAAAAGAAAGAAAGTAAAAGTAAAAAGATCTTTTAATTTAAATTATTTTTAACTTATTTTTTAGTTTTAATTATATTTATATTTATAAGTTCGGATAATAATATTTATAAGTAATAAGATTAATTATAAATAAAGTAAAGTAGTTATTATTATTACTAAAATTAAATTAAGAGTATAAATATAAATAAATATAAATTTATAAAATATTATATAAAGTATATAAACTTTTTAAAGTTATTAAGTTTATATAATTAATTATTAAGTTATTATATTATTATTAAGTTTAAACTAGATTAGAAAATATTAATCTTCTTATTATTATCTTAGCTCTTTCTACTTACTTTATATAGTATATATTGAAATTTAGTAATATAACTATTTAAAGAATTAATATCTTGATAAATTATATATAAATAAATAAATACTTCTTTAATATAATATAAGTTTTTATATATTAAAGATAAAATATTAAAGATATTATTATAATTAAAAGAAGATTTATTAATAAAAAAAGATTTATATTTAGATATTCGATTTAAAGTTTAAAAAGATATAATAGAACTTAGTAATTTTATTTTTTATAATTTTATTATTAATTTATAGTTTAGTTTTAATAATTAGTAATTATATATTAAAGTAAAAATTATTAAACTTATCTAAATTTTATAATTTAAATTATATATTTAAATAAAAGTAAAGAGAATAGAAGAAAGTATTTTTAATATAGATAGTTTTAAATTAATTTATAAAGTTTTCAATTTAAGTATTAAACTATTAATATAATATTATAAACTTAATTATTATTTTATTAATAATTAATTATTCTATTATCTTTAAAAAAGAGAAGAAGTAATAAATAAATAAAGTAATTATAAATATTATTACTTCGGATAAGTAGAAGGTAGATTATTTATAAATAAAGAGTTTTTATTATATATAAAGAAGTAAATCTAAATAGAATATTTAAATATAAAAGTAAGAGGTAAATCTAGTAAATATCGATTAGTATAAAAATTAGTAGAAAAATCTTAAATAATTAATTAAAGTTTATTAAATTAAGAAAAAAAAGAAAAGTATTTATTATTTATTTAATTTAAGAATATTGTCTAAATTAAGAAGTAAAGTAATTATAATTAATTATAAAATATTAATATATAAAGTAGTTTTAATAAGTTTTAAATACTAATATTTAAATATTAGTTTTAAAAGTTATAATCTAGTTTTTATTATATTTTAATCTATTAACTAGCTTTAATATAATTATTAATAAGATTTTTATAAAGTTTAAAAAGATTATATAAAAGAACTTTTAATTAAGTTTTTCTATAATTATCTTTCTAATAGTATTATTTAAACTTTAATTTAAAAATTTATAAAATTAAGTATATAAATATTAAAATAATTTCAAAGTTTATAAAATTTTTAAAAAGATTAAAAAAGTTAATTACTTTTTAATAAAGTATTTATATATAGATTATCTTCTTAATTAAATATTTTAAGTTATTTTTAATATTAAGATAATATTATATACTAAAGTAAAAGAAGTTTAATATAATATAATAAGATTATTAATAAAAGTATTAAATAATCTTAAAATATTAAACTATTAAAAGAAGAGTTATATATAAAAGAAAGAATAAAGTTTTAAATAGTTTATCTAACTTAAAGTTAATAATTAGTAATATTTTTAATATAATATTCTAGTTAATTAATTAACTTTATTTAGTAAGTTTAAATATATATTATATATAATAATTTATATATAGTTATTATAACTTAGAATTTCTCTTAAAGTTTTTAAATATATAAGTTTTAAATTAAAAAAAGTTTCTTTTCTTTTTATTTTCTAATTATTTATATATTAAAGAAATAATTAATTTCTTTTATTACTCTAAATTCGAATTACTATATTAGTTTATATTTAAAATTATTTATTTAATTAATATATTTAGAATAATAAATAGTAATAATATTATTAATATAGAATATAAAAGTTAATTAGTTATTTATAAATAGATAATTAATATCTAATATTTAAAAGACTTTTAATTTTTTAAAAATAAAGATAAGAAGAAAATATTATAAATTAAAAGAGATTTTAAAGTTATAAAAAGTTTATTTAATAAGAAGAATATAATTAGATTAATTAAATCTTAATAAATATTTATAATAAATTAATAGATTTAAAAGTATATTAACAAAAGTATTAATAATATTATATTATTATATCTTTAAATCAAATATTATAATTATAGTTATAATAGCTTTAAAGATTTATATTACTAATATTATTATATATAAATTATCTCTAGTTTCTTATAAATCTCTTTTTATATAAAGTTTTACTTTGAATTTAATAAAGAATTTATTTTTATTTAACTTATATTTAAAAACTTATTTAAATAGTAATAGTTTACTAATATTAATTTTATAAATTTAGATTTATATATATTTAAAAGTATTCTTTTTCTTTAATATCTTAATTTCCTTTTATATTACTTTTTTCTATTTAATTAAAAATAAACTCTTTATTACTTTAATTTAGTTTTTTAATTTAATTAATAATTAATCTTAATATAATTTCTTATTATAATTTGAAAGAAAAGTATTAAATATATAATAAATTAATAAATATATTCTTTATATTTATTATCCTTTTTAGATAATATTTAATTAATTAATATTATTACTTATTTTATTTACTTTTATAATAATTATAAGTTTAAATTCAAAGTTTATTATTATTATTAAATTAGTAAAATTAGAATTAAAGTCTATTTATAAATTCTTGAGTATTGAAAACTATTTTTATAAAGGATTATTAAAATTAATTTATATAATAAAACTACTAGTAAAAATATTAAATAACTTTAGAATTTATAATTAAAAAGTTAAGAAGAGTTTAAGATTAGAAAAGTTTATATATAATAAGAAGTTATATATATTATTTAAATTGTATATATTTAATATATATATAAGTAGTTAATAATAATTAATAATAGTCAATATTAATTGAAAGTAATCAATATTAATCAAAAGTAATCGATATTAATTATTTAGAATATAATATTATCTCTTTTTTTTAAAAAAACTTGTTTTCAAGTATTTTAATTAGTAGTTAAGTTATATTTTATAAGGTTAAATAATAAGTATAAATAGTTAAATAACTATAAAATAAATATATAAAGAAAAAATAAAAAAAGTATTTTATTTTAAATTTATATTATTATAAAGTTTATAAATTTCTTCTTATTAATTATTATTATTAAATAGTTATTATTAATATAGTTATAATTATCTTCTCTAATTTTTTATAATTATAACTATTTTAAAAGTAATATTAAAAGTATTAAAGTTATTAATAACTAGATAGTATAATAATAAGAATAGAAATAGTAAAATAAAAATTAATTACTTTTTCTTTAATTAAAAATCTCTTCTTCTTTTATAAAGATTCTCGATTAAGAGAGAATAATACTAATTATATTAATTAATAATAAAGAATAAAACTTTTAATTATTACTTTCTAATTAATTTCTTTAACTAATTTAACTTTTAACTAATTCTTTTAACTATCTAATTAATAGAATATTAGTAATATAGTTATAATAATCAATTAAAATATTACTAAATCTTATATAAAATAATAATTATATTATCAAATTAATTATATTAACTAATTAGTACTAATATAATTATTAAGTTAAATAATATTTTCTATAATATACTCTCTAGATTATAACTTTAAATTATATTAAGAAAAGAAAAGAGATTAATAAATAAAATAATTTCTAATATTTTATTTTAAAAGTTATATATTTAGTAAATTACTTTTACTTTTAATTGATTTTCAAAGAGCTTTATTCTAATAAATATAATTTTTATAATTATTAAGTAATCTTCTTAGTTAATAATATTATAATTAGAGAGTTAAATATTTATTAGAAATATATTTATAAATATTTAATTAACTTAATAAATAATTATTAACTAAAACTATTTATTTTAAATAATTATTTTTATTATTATTA
>JANHAA010000257.1:0-39133 GCA_026225975.1 Clarireedia hainanense | reverse complement strand
AGTATTTATAAATATATTTCTAATAAATATTCAATCTTCTAATTATAATATTATCGATTAAGAAGACTATTTAATAATTATAAAAATTATATCTATTAGAATAAAGTTCTTTGAAAATCAATTAAAAGTAAAAGTAATTTACTAAATATATAACTTTTAAAATAAGATATTAGAAATTATTTTATTTATTAATCTTTTTTCTTTTCTTAATATAATTTAAGATTATAATCTAAAGAGTATATTATAGAAAATATTATTTAATCTAATAATTATATTAATATTAATTAACTAATATAGTTAGTTTAGTAATATAATTATTATTTTATATAAGATTCGGTAGTATCCTAACTAATTATTATAATTATATTATTAATATTCTATTAATTAGACGGTTAAAGGAATTAGCCGAAAGCTAGATTAGTTAAAGGAATTAACTAGAGAGTAATAACTAAAAGTTTTATTCTTTATTATTAATTAATATAATTAGTATTATTTCTTTTTAATTGAGAATCTCTATAAAAGAAGAAGAGATTCTTAATTAAAGAGAGAGTAGTTAATTCTTACTTTATTACTTCTATTCTTATTATTATATTACTTAACTATTAGTAACTCTGATATACTAATATTTATATTTAGAAATACTATTTAATCTAATTAGCTAACTTTAAATTAGATTAATTTATTAATTTAGAATTTAAATTAGAATTTATTAAATTATTAATATTAAATTTAATATCTCTTTAATACTAATTTAATATTATATATTAAAGCCTTTTTAATTTAATACTTTTCTTAATATTAGAAGTTGAAATTTACTTTTTTACTATTATTTCTTTTATTAAAGTTTAATCTTTAATATCCTTTTATTATATATAATATTATATATATATAGCTTTTATATATATTTAACTACTAGTAGTATAATTACTAATTATTTTATTATAGTTTTAAACTTATATAAGATATTAAAATAAATAAAAAAAAATAAAAAATAAAAGAACTTTTAACTTTTATTAAAAAGTTTAATATTTAAGATATTATTTAAATTAATTCTTTTTTAACTTCTTTAATAACTATAATTATTAAGTTTAACTTACTTATTAATATTATTACTTTATTATTATTATTTACTACTTATTACTTTAATCTAAATTTAGATATATTTAGTTTATTAAATATACTAAATTTAAATCTTTTTAATAAATCTACTCTAAATATAATTATTAATCTTAATATAATTCTCTTTTACTTTTCTAAATAAATTAACTCTTTTTTACTAGAACTTTTAAATAATAAAAATCTAAAAGCTACTTTCTTTATTACTTTTATTAATAATCTAATTATTTAACTTATCTTTAATATTTTCAATCTTTTAATTAAAATAGCTTTAATAATAATTTCCTAGGAAAAGTAAATTTAAATTTTAGATTTAATCGAAGTCTTTAAAGATTATATTATAAATAGAAAAGTTAAAAAAGTTATTAATTAATTAATTTCTTAAATTAATAATCTTGAATTTACTATTTAAAGAATTAAAACTTATATTAAGAATAAAGTTTAAATTAAAGTTATAATCTAACTTCTAATAATTTAACTTCTAATAATCTAGTTTCTAATAACTTTATTAATTAAAATTATTAAAACTAGTATTTTAACTAAAACTTTTTTTATTAATATTATTATTAACTTAGAAAGTAAAACCTCTAATTAGATTATAATATAAATTAAATCTAAAATAGTTAAGTTTAAAAAACTTTTAAACTAGTTAATCTTAATTTAAAATACTTTCTTTCTTTTTTTAATTTTTTTTATTCGAAACTTAATTAATAAAACTTTTAAAGTTAAAAGAGTTAAAAGATTAATAGTCTTAATTATTATTAATATAATTAATAAAAAGAACTTTATCTTAATTATTATAACTTTTTATATAATTAACTTCTTAATTAAGAAACTTAATATTTAGAAAAATCTTATTAATTTTAAAACTATTTAAAAGAATAAGTTTTAGTTTAAAGTTATATTATATAGAATATTTACTTTGAAATTTAATATATTTAATAGAATAATACTAATCTTAAAAAAGTTAAAGACTTTTAATTTATTATTTAAATTCTTTTTAATTAGTATATTTTATTAACTTTCTTTTAAAGTTAATTAGTTAACTAAGTAAATTAGATTAATTATAATCTTTTTTAAAATTAATAAAGAAGTAGAAGAAATAATTTAGAAGAATAGACTTTAATTTAATAAATAAAAGATATATTTTCTAAATACTACTAATTATCTAAAAGATCTATTTAAAAGGATTTTAAAGTTTTAAACTACTTATATATTAAAATATATAATAACTTTCTTTTTAAAAGTCTAGATTTCGAATTATATTTTAAAATATATTTAACTAGACGAAATTTAAATAATCTTTATAATAAATATAATATTTCTATTATTATTCTATTATAAACTTTCTTAATTATCTAAATTACTTTCAAATTAAAATAGAAAAGGAAGAAAGAAGGAAAAGAAAAATATAAAAAAAATAAGAAAGTAAAAGTATAAAAAGAAAAGGAAAATAATATATTTTTTAAAGAAAATCTTTATAATAATAAAGTTCTTTTAAATTTAACTTTTCTTTTTAAACTATTTCTAAAGTTATATAATCTTAATTTATTTTTAATAGAAAGTTTATTATTTTAAAGTTTATTATATTATAATTTATTATTTTAAAAAAGTTATCTTAGTATTTATATTATTTAAAGAAGATTTACTAAATTATATAAAAAGTATATTAATAATTAAAAAGAAGAGAAGTATTTTAAATAAAAAAATCTCTTTTAAAAGTAAAGTTCTAAAATATAAAAGTGAAGAGTTATAAAAGTATATTAATAAAGATAAATTCAAGAATAATATTAAAGAAATAAATAGTTAATTAACTTTTAAGTAAAAGATATTAGAAAGAGTATTAAGTAAAATAGTAAATTTTCTAAAAGAAATATTAATACTAATAATTAAACTTGAAATAATTCTTTTAAAACTCTAATATTTTTAATAAGTTTGATTTAGAAATTCTAAATTAAGTAAATTAATATTATAATAATAAACTTTTTTAAATTATTCTTTTATTATATATAATACGAATTCTATTTATTCTAAATATATTTCCTTTTATATAAAAATTATAATAAACTAGAATAAAAAAATACTTTATTTTTTATTATTAAAAGATTCTTTCTTAAAAGTATATTAAACTTTTAATTTCTTTTTTAAAGTTCAAGTTTATTTAGATATAAGTTCAAATATTAATAATCGAGAGATAGAAGAATTTATATAATATTTATTATATTATAAATTCTATTATTTAATATCTACTAAGTCTAATTAGTATAAATATTCTCGATTTTTTAAAATAAAAACTTTATCTTTCTTTTAAAACTCTAAATAATATTTTACTAAAAAGAGTTTTTATTTATTAATTCTTTTATATATATTTTATATATATAGAGTTTTAGATAATTTAGTCTTCTTATTAAATATAAAACTAGTAAAAAGAAAATTCTAATTACTAAACTTATTAGAAGGTTTTATAAATAAAGAAAGAAAATCTTTATTATTAAAATTATTAAAAAAATTTATATAAAAGAAGAAATTAATTTTATTTATTACTTCGAAATTATTTGTAAATTGATTAGAAGTTAATTAATTATTTATTTTTACTTAGTTGTTAACTAGAATATATTTAACTTTAGTTTTATTATAAATATATATTTTATAAATAGTTTTCGAAAACTCTAAATTAGTTTTATATAATTAAAAAAAGTAAAATATAGTAGAAAAGTTATTTAATAAAGAAACTTTTAATAAAATAATAAATACTCTTAGTTAATTCTTTCTAAAAAGCTTAATAAATAAACTATTATAATATATTAAATTCTTTAAAAACTAAAAAACTATAAATAGTAAAAATAGAAAACTTGATTTTATCTCTTTAAAACTTTTAAAAGCTTCTTAGAAATATATACTTATAGAGAATTTAGAGATAATTATAATAAGTAATTATTAATATAGAAATATATAATAAAATAATAAATTTCTTTTTTCTTTTTATCTCTTTTAAAAAAAAAGTTAAAAGTAAAGTAATTAGAACTTTCTATAATAGATATATTAATAATAATAATAAATATTTAAATAAAAGATTTAAATAGTTATAAATTTTAATTAATAAAATATATTTAGATTTTAAAAATAATCTTCTAATTTTTAAGAAGTTTATATTTAATTATATCTAATCGAATATTCTAATATATAAATAAACTTTTTTTATATTTAATCTTTAAATAATTTTCTTAAAGTTAAAAAACTTTTAAATAGTTTTTATAATAAATATATTAAATTAGAGATTTATTAATTTATTAAATTTAATAAAATCTTTTATAATTTTTAATAATATTTATAATTATAAAGAATTCTCTTTATAAGTTTTTTAACTTCTTTTTTATAATTTACTTATTATATAATATAACTAACTAATTTAGAAAAAACTTTTTTTCTTTAATTTCTTTATTATACTTCTATTTTCAAACTTCTTTAATTTATTTATTCTTTATTATAACTTTTTTCAATTATTCAATATATTTATATATTAAATTAAAGATAATTTTAATATATTCTTTTATATCTAATTCTCTTTATAAAGACTAATCTCGAGAAATTTATATTAATATTTTTTAGATTAAAATCTTTAATTTAATAAAGATTTTAACTTTGAAATCTTTAATTAGATTATAGTTTTAATAGATTTTAAATAAACTAAATTTTAAATATATAATTTTCCTTTTATTTAAATTAAAAGTATTTAAAGCTAATTATAATTACTATTTAAAAGTTAAACCTCTTTTTAATAAAATTCTTTAGATTAAATTATTAACTTTCTTTATTATTCTTATTAATTATTTTATTACTATTAAAGTATTAATCTATATTACTTTATAATTTATATAATATTTCTTAATCTTTATTTAGAAGTATAATCTTTTATTAAAATAAATAATAAATAAAGTTCTAATTTATATAAAAATATATTCTAAGTTTTAAATAGTTTTATTAAATCTATTAGATATAATAACTTTTATTTATATAAATCTAGAAAAATAATTGATAATTAAAAGAATATATTTAGCTTTGTATTTAGATTTAAGAAATAAGTTTATATAATCTACTTTCTAAAGTTTATTTAACTTTTTTATTAATAGTTTAATTAATTTTTAAGAATATTAAATAAAGTTATTCTTTATATATTCGAAGTAACTTTTAATATAATTTATTATATTTTTTATTATTTTTAACTAGTAATAATCTTATATTTATTTTAAAGTTAATTTTATTATAAAATATCCTTTATTATTATAAACTTAATATAATATTTTTATAACTTCCTTTTATATAATATACTTCTTTTATTTTCTTTTCACTTTATAATATAATATTTTATCCTTTAATTTAAACTTTATTATTTTCTTGAAGAAGAATATTATTTAAATTTTAATTATCTTCGAAAATACTATTAATTTAATTAAGTATATTATTATATTATAATATTAATTAGATTCTAAATACTTTTTAAAAGTTCTTTTAATATTTTTAGATATTCTAATTATTCCTAAATAGATTTTAATTATAATATTTTTTACTTTTCCTTTATTTAATAATAATCTTAATATCTATTTATATATATATATATAATATATAAACTTTAGAAAAATTTAAAGTTAATTATATTAACTTCTACTAATTCTTTATTTAACTTTTTTTCTAGTAATAAATCTTTCTAATTATTTATTTTAAAAATTTTCTAAATTTATTTATTTATAGTTTCTAAAAAGACTTTATATTTATTTTTATTATTTTTCTAAATCTAAGTTAAAGATAGATTTTTTTGAAGTTACTTAAACTTTTCTAACTCTTATATAAATAAATATTAATTTAATAAAAAGATAATATATAATAATATATCTATTACTTTATTTTAAAATCTTAGAATATACTTTATTTAGATATTTAAACTTTTAAATTCTATTATTTATTTTAAATAAATCTTTTCTAATATTGAATATTCTAAGAAAAATATAAAAAGTTAATAGTCTATATAAATAATAGTAGTAAAAAAGCTTTTTAATATATAATTATATTTTTTCGCGAAGGTAATTATAATAAATAATTTCTATTTATAAATATTATAAAACTATTTTACTTTTAAGAATATAACTAAGTTATATAAAATAAAAACTTCGATTTTATTCTATTATTAAATTATTATATATCTTTTTATAAATAGAAATATATCTATATATAGAAATATAAATTTTCTAAACTTCTATTTATATATATTAATAACTAATATATATTTATTCTTTAAAATCTAGAAAGATATTTATTTTATTAAACTTTATTACTATTTTATAATTCTAATTAAATAAGTAAAAAGTCTTTAAATTTTTATAAAATTTTTAATTTACTTTCTAATAATTTTAATTACTTTTAAAAATACTTAAATTATTTTTTTATTATATAAAATTAACTAGTTCTAAATCTTTCTTAAATAATTTTTAGTAATTTTTAAAAGTCTTTTTACTTAATATTTAACTTTTAGTATATAAATATAATTTTAAAATAAAAGTAACTTTCTAAAAGATAATTTAAATTTTACTTATTAAAGTTTAGAGAAGATATATTAAACTAATATATTATAAATATTTTTATATATCTTTAATATTTAAAAGATATTATTTATATAAAATATAATTTTAAGAAGTTTAAAATCTCTAAAAGTTACTAAAAGGATCTTTTTATAATTTATACTCTTTTAATTAAAAGAAATATCTTTTAGTATAAAGTATATAAACTATATAAATAAAAATTCTAATATATATACTTTTTATAATATATAAGTTAGTTGAAGTTAATCTATTTTTAAGATTATAAATATAAAAAGATATTAATTAAGAAGATAAATAAAGATTATCTAATATTTATATTTAAAATTTAATTAATAGAATATTTAATATAATAAGTTTATTAAGAAGTTATAAACTTTAAATATAAGTTTAAAATAATATCTAAGTATATTCTTCTATATATATTAGTAATTAAAAGTTAAATAATAAAAATCTTTATTTTCTTTTTTATTTATTAAGATAATTTATATATTTTATTTTGATAATTGTTTATTAATTATTAAAGTAAATTTATATATTCTATATTTTTAACTCTTTTAAATAATCTTTTAAAATTAAAACTTCTTTTAAAAAAGCTATTTAATTTAAACTTTTATAATATATAACTTAGTATTTAGTTTAAAATAAACTCGATATTTATATAAATTTATAATTAATATATCTTCTAATATTATAATATTAAACTTTTAATATATATATAAAAGTTTTTTTACTTTATTCTTTTCTTTCTTATTTAAAATTAGAAAGTTTAAATTTATTTAAATAAATTCTATTTATTCGTTAATAAGTTTTTAAAAGTTTTTAATTATTAATAACCTTTTTATTTAACAATTTATAAAGAATTTCAATATAAATTCTAAAGACTTAAACCTTTTTACTTTAATTATATAAAAATATAATAGAAAAGAGAAAAATATTAGTAAATTAAACTTTATATAAAAGAGCTAAAGATTATTATACTTTTATAAACTTTATAAGATTTTAATTAATATTTCAAGTTTATTCTATTTAGATTATTCTATTATTTAGTAAATAAACTTTTTAAAAATTTATTAAAATCTAATAACTCTAGAAACTAGTATCTATAATTTAATATTTTAATTTAGATATTCTAGTTTAAAGAGATAATAAAATTAAAATCTTTAAATAAATCGCTTTTATAAATAAAAGAAGATAAATTATTATATTAATCTTCTAATTATTCTTTTAACTTGAATATTAATTTATAAAAGATATATTTACTTTAGTTAAATTAAAAAGTTTTTAATTATAAAATAAGATTATAATTCTTTAAAAAGATAAACTTAAGTTTTTATAATTTAATAAATATCTTTTTTATATTAAAATTACTAAACTTAATAAAACTACTTTTAATATAAATTTTAATATTTATATTATCTAATTAAAGTAGTTTTAAAAATAGTATTAAATCTTTCTAATTATATTTACTTAAATATATAAAGTATTAAATATTTCTAGATATATTTATAATAGATTTATTAAAGATAATAAAATAAGTAAAAGTATTAGAATTACTATTTATAATTATTATTTTTAATTCTAAATCGAATCTTTTTTATATAAGTTTTTACTTTTTAAGTTTAAATATATTAATAAAAGTTAAGAAATATATATTAATATTAAACTTTTAATTAATTTAAATTATTTTAAAAAGAAGTTAGATTTGTAAAATACTTTTTAAATATAATACTCTTATTAGAAGTAGAATTTAAAATACTTTATAATTTATATCTATTATTAAAAAAGCTTATAATTTAAAAAGAAAGTCTCTTTTCTTTATTTAATTAAAAGTTTTCTTACTAATTATATTAGTATTTATAATTATAAAAGTACTTAATTATAAATTATTAGTAAATATTATTTTTTATTTTCCTTTATTTTCTCTCTTGTTTTTTCAATTTAATAAATATTTAAAATTCTTAATTAAGTTAGAAAAGATTTAGTATAACTTAAGTAAATTAATAAAGATTATAATTCTTTTAATTAACTTTTAATAGTTTATTAAATCTTCTATTTCTTAATCTATAATCTCTTTTAAAATATAAACTTTCTATTCTCTTTTTTTAATAGATATTTTTAATATAGTTTTTTAAAAGAAATTAAAAACTAGTATTTAAATAAACTTTATTAATATACTAATATTAAACTTCTTTATATTTTCTATTTAAACTTGTTTTCAAGTATTTAGATCACTTTATACTATAAAAGTTTATAAGTTAATAATTAAGACTTTATTAGTTATAATAATATTTAATATAAAGATTATAGTTTTTAAGAAAATTATTTTATTTAAAGTATATTTAATAGTATTAGAAATATATAAATTATTTATACTAAGTAAAAAGGATAATATATTTAAATATAAAGATTAGAATTCTTTTATTAAAGTTAATATTTAGTTTTAAATAGAAGAGGAAAAGTATTTAAAAAAGTAGAATTTAGTTTTTTAATTTAAATAATAAAAATAAATTATTAAAAACTTATTAAAGATTATATTTTTAAAATATAATTATTTTTATATTAGAAAGAAAATATTAAAATATTAAGAGTATATATATTTTATTTCTTTATATATAATATAAAGAGAGTTTTTAATAAGATTATAAGTTTAGAAACTATTAATAATAGAATATAAAGATATAAATACTAATTATAAATTATTATTATTTATAAACTATTAATTATAACTAAGTTTTAATAAATATATATTTTAGATAATTAAGTTTTAATTAGAAAATATTTTTCTATCTTATTTTTTATAATTTAAAAGCTTAAAATCTTATAATTAATTATAAGTATTTTCTTTAAATAGAATAGTAAAAAATTAAAGTTTTTTATAAAAGAGTATATAAAGTTTAGAATTCTTAAATATAAATATTTTAACTATCTTTTCTTTTACTTTATTAAAAAAGTATATTAGTTTATAATCTCTTAAAGAGTTAATAGATTTATTTATATTAAAATCTATTAAAATTAATAAAATAGTTTAATTATATTATTTTTAAATAAACTTTTTTAAAATAATAAGTTTTATTTTCTCTTTTTATTCTTTATTAACTTAAACTTTATATTTAATTATATACTAGATTTATTAAATAATCTTATATAATTTAACTAAAAAACTATATATAAGTTTATTTTATATTATAATTTCTTTCTTAAACTTCGAGTTTTAAAGACTTTTTATAAATATATTAATAATAATATTTAATATAATTTCTTTAATTAAAGTAAAGTATTTATTTATTAACTCTAATAATTTATCTTTATTATAAACTTATTTTAATAACTAAGTAGTTTAATAGTAATATATAATTAAAGACTTTTTTCTCTTTATAAAAAAGTTTTAATTCTAGTTTAAAGATTAATTTATAAAATTTTAATAACTTTAATAAAGTATTTATCTTTTAATTATTATTATACTTTCTTAACTTCTATTTAAATAATTTTATATCTTTTATTTATAATAACTTAGATCTAAGAAGTAAAATCTAACTTCTTAATAAAAATACTTTTTAATAAAATCTTTATATTTTCTAAAAAGAGGAATAATATTAAAAAATTATATTTAGTTTAATAAAAGTTATATAAAAAATAAATAAATTATCTAAAAGTAAATATTATCTTATTATATTTCCTTACTTATAGAAAAGTAATTAGTATTTAAATAGAAATTTCTTTAAAGCTTTTATTATTCGAATTTAATAAAGTTATTATAATTATTTCTTTTATATAAATATTATTTTAAAGAATATTTTTGATTTCTACTTTTAATAAATTCTCTAATATTTTAAAGCAAGTTATAATAAAGAAGAATAAAACTAAAATAAATAAAAAGGATTAATTTTAAAAGAAAGTTTTTCTAAAAAAGTAATATAATAATATATTTAAAAAGTAAAAGCTCTTTTCAAATAATAAATTATTAACTTCGCTTTTTAACTTTAATAATTAAGTTAATCTCTTATTTAAATTTATAATTACTATATAAAGAAAATATTAAAAGATTAAAGATTTTAAGTTTTTAATATTTTAAATAAAAGCGATTTAGTTTATTATTTTAATTCTATAATTATCTTTTTCTTAAATAATTCGATTTTAAAACTCTTTTTTCTTTTTATATTTAATATAATATATCAATTTGATAATAGTTAATAATTGTTTTCAATATTTTATTAATTTAGAAACTTAATATAAACTTAATTTTTATCTTATTTATCTTATTATATTAAGTTAAAAACTATATTTTATATTTAAAAAACTAGAAATAATTTAAAAGAATAAGTTTTAATTTAATAAATAAAGGATATATTTTTTAAATATTATTAATTATCTAAAGAATCTATTTAAAAGGATTTTAAAATTTTAAACTACTTATATATTAAAATATATAATAATAAATAAGTATATAAAGAATTAAGTTTATATTACTAGAATATTAATTAAAGTTAAAAAGTTATTAATTATAACTAAGTTAATTTAATATATTAAATATTAAAACTTTAAGTATACTACTTAGTTTTATAAATACTAAGTTAAATATAGATTATATATTAAACTATATATAACCTCTTAGTATATTTATAATTTATATAATATTTAAAGTAAAGTTTATTTATATTTAATATTAAAATATACTAATTACTTTGAAAACTATATTAGTAATTTAAAATTATATAAAGTATATAAAGTAATAAAGAGGATTTTAATATTTAAACTAGAAAGTATTATTTAACTATTAACTAATCTTTAATAAATTAGAATTTTTATTTTTATTTAACTTTTATTTAGTATTTAGAAAGTATAATATTAAAGTTTAATATTAATTTAATATTTAATATTAAAGTCGAAATACTTTAATATCAATTTAATATCTAATATTAAATTTAATATTAATTTATTTAAGTTTATTTAATTTATTACTTTCTTTAATATTTTTGATTTTTTATTATTTATTTCTTTAAAATTAAAGTTAAACTTTTAATATAACTCTACTTTATTAATATTATATATACTTAGCTTTTATAAATATATTTAATTACTAATAAATTAACTATTAACTATTTTATTATAGTTTTAAACTTATATAAAATATTAAAAAAAAATATTAATAAAAGAAGTTTAAATTAGATTTTAAATAATTTTTATTACTTTTTATAAAAGAATTACTAAAAATACTAGAATTATTAAAAGTTAGATTATTAGAAGTTAAATTATTAGAAAGTAAATTAAAAGTTTTTAAACTTTAAATTTAATTTAAACTTTAATTTTCTAAATAATATATTTTAAGTTATTTATTTAAAAAGCTAGTATATTAGTTATTTTCCTAATTATACTCTTTTTAATATAATCTTTAAAGATTTATATTAAGTTTAAAAATAATATTTATTTTTCTTAAAAGATAATTATAAATATTATTTTAAAAATTAAGTTATAAACTTTAATAATAAATTAGTTTACTAAATTATTTATAGTAATTATTTAAATATTAACTTTAAATATTTTAACTAGTTTAATAAATATAAAAGAATTAATCTATTTAAGAAAGTAATAAATTATATTACTAATAATTATATTAGAAGTAAGTTTAATTAATAAGTCGAAATTTAATATATTTAAGAAACTAATAAAATTAATATTAGTATTAAATTAATAAAAGAGAAGTAAAGAAGATATATTAATATTTATTTTAATATTAATATTAACTAGAAAACTAGATTTAATAAATATAATATTAATTAAAAAGTTAGAAAGAAAAATAATTATATAAATTTCGAAGTTAAAGCTTTATTAATTAATTAAAGTTTTAAACTTTATATTATAGTTTTAAAATATATTTTAATTATTATTACTTAAAGTAGATATTTTATTATTAATAATATTAACTAATAATAAAAGTATAATAATTTTATAATTTAGTATTAATAGTATAATAGAAAGAATATTTAATATTACTTAATATTATCGAATTAAACTAGTTTAGTTTAATATTATTTTTAATATTATCTTTAATATTAATAAAGTAAATAGTTGAAATTATAATATATTTTATTTAGATTTTAATTATAACTATAATATTTTAATAACAAGAAAATATATTAATAAGTAAATAACTTTATTAAATTTATAGAAATATATTAAATCGAAATAAATCTTTTTTATTTTTTTTTTAATAATTTTTAATAATTTTCAAATATTTTTATATTTTTAGATTTTAAATAAAAATTCGATAATATAAAGTAAAAATCGCGATTTTCAATAATAATAATAATATTTTAATAATATTAAATTATATAATAAAGCTAATTACTTTATTCGATTTACTAAATTATAATTAATAAGAATATCGAAAGATTAAATTAATTTAAATAAAGATTTAAGTTTTTTCAATACTTTTTTTTTAAAAAAGTATATTAAAGAAAATATATTCAATTCTTTATATAATTATTATTAATAATAAATCTATAATATTATTTTATAATTTTACTATTATTTAGTAATTAAGATTCTAATTACTTCTATATAATTTAAAAAATAAATATTTATAATATTAATAATCTTTTTATTTTTTCTAGAATTAATATATTTTTAAAATATTTATTTACTTTTTTTAAAATTTAATTAGAAAATAAACTTTAATTAATAAATTATAAACTTTTAATATTTTAATATTAATAAAATTATTAATTATTAATTAATTAAATATAATCTTATTAACTTTTTTTAATTTAATTAAAATAAAAAAGTTAATTTATTTAAAAAATAATATATAGTTTTATTAATAATAATTATATTAATAAAATTAATTAATAAATCTAAGTTGTAAATATTATTAAAATTAAATATATTTATATTAAAATTAAAGTAAAAAGTTAATAAAGTAAATATATTAATATTTGAAATAAATAAATTAGATTTAATAATATATTAATTAAAAAATATTAAAATCTATATTTATTTAATTAATAAATATTATTAATTTAAAAAATAATAATATAATTTTAATATTAATTATTTTAACTATATTTTAATATTTAGAAAATATATTAATAAATAAGAAACTAAATTAAATTTATTAATATTAATTTAATAAATCTTTATATTTTAATCTTTTAATATTATTTTAGATATTTTAATAATATTTAATATTCTTTTTAATATTATTATAATTTTTTAAAAAAAGTAAATTTTTAATATTAATAATAATATTTTAATAATAATAAAATATATTATTAAATAAATTATTAAGTTAAATTTATTAAAATATATATAGTTTAAACTAAGTTAAACTAATTAATTTATTAATATATATTAATAAAATTTTCGAGAAATTTAATTTTTATAAAAAAAGTTAATAATAATATATATTATTTTAACCTTTTCTTATTATTAGATATTAAATTTAAAATTAAAGTTAATTTAGAATTTATTAAAAATATTAATATATATATTTAAAAATATTATTTAATCTAATTAATTAATTTAATATTTTTAAATTAGAATTTATTAAATTATTAATATTAAACTTAATATTACTTTAATAATAGTTTAATATTATATATTAAAATTTATTTAATTTAATATTTTTTTAATATTAAAAGTTAAAATTTACTTCTCTTATTATTATTTCTTTTATTAAAGTTAAACTTTTAATATCTTTTTATTATATATAATATTATATATATTTAAACTTTATATATTTAGTTATTAATAATTTAATTATTAATTATTTTATTATAATTCTAAATTTATATAAGATATTAAAAAAAGTATAATTAATATAAATATAAAAAAATAAATTATTTTAAATATTAACTAATTAGTTAATTTAAAAGAAAGTATTTTTTATTTAATTAATATATATTAATATATAATATTTAAATTTTAATATTTTCTTAAAATATATATTTAATTATTTTATTATTTTTCAAAAATATATAGTTTATTTATTAAATAAATTAATTAAATTAATCACTTTTTAATTAATATAAAAGTATATTAATTTAGTTTTATTTAAATTAAATTTAATATTATTTAATATTTTAAATATATAAAGTTTTTAATTTTTTTCTAATATTTAATAATTCTTTTTTTAAATTAATAAAGTTAATTATTAATATTATATTATTTATATATAATTAAACTAAATAGTTAATTAATAAAAAGAAGTTTTAAATATAAATTAAAAAGTAAACTAAATTAATTAGATTTCTTTAAAAAAATATTAGTATTAATTAATTAAAATAATTTAATATAATTATTAAAGTTAAACTTTAATAATTTATTTTTAAAAAGTAATTAATTTATATTATAAAGTTAATTAGAAGATTAAATTTCTTTAATATTAATAATAATTAATTTTTTAAAATATAATTAAAAGTTCTTTTAATATTAAAAAATAAAATTAATATTTTAAATTTAATATTTTCTTAAATTTTAATTATTAATAATAAGTTTATATTAATAATAAACTTTTATATATTTTTATTTTTTTTTAATATTCTATATAAATTTAAAACTATAATAAAATAATTTATAATTAATTTATTAATAATTAATTATATATTAAGTTTAGTTATATATAATATTAAATAAAGTAAAAAGATATTAAAAGTTGATTTTAATAAAAGAATCAATTAAATAAAGTAAATTTAAATATAAGATTTTTTTTAAATAAAATATTAGAAACTAAACTTTTAGTTTAATATAATATTATTATATTATAAAATTAAAAACTATTTTAATTAATTTAATATAATAGATTTTTTAAACTTACTTTTAATTTAAAAATTATATAATAAATCAATCTTTTTATTAATATTCTTTAATTCATTTTATTTAAATAATTAAAAAATAATATAACTTTATATATTTTTAAAACTAAATTATTAAATTTAATTAACTTTTTTAATATAATTTTAATAATTTACTTTTAATAAAAAAGATATTAATTAAAATTAATTAATAAATTATATATTTAATTTTTTTTAAAAATAGTTTAATATATTTTATTAATAATATTTTATATAATTCTATTTAATTTTAATATCTTTTCTTTAATTTTTATTAAGTAAATTAATTTTAATTTATTAATTATTAATTTTAACTAATTATTAATTATAATTTTTAATTAATAAAAATATTTTCAATCCTTTTATTATAATCTTTTAAATAAAATTAAATATTTTAAAGAATATAATATTAATAAAAATAAAATTATTTACTTTAAAATTAATAGAAATATTAATTTTTTAATAATATATAAAATAATATTATATATTCTCTTTATAATAATTTAATTAAATTTAAATATTTTTATTTTTTATTTTACTTAGTAAAAAGTCTTTAATTAAATATAATCTTTTATTTAATTATTAATTAAATAAATAATAATAATAGTTTTAACTTTATATTTATCTTTTTATTTTTATTTATTTATTATATCAAGATATTACTTTTTATTAATAATAAGATTAATTAATTTTATAATTTAAAAAAGTAATTAATTTAATTAATAATAATTTATTTATTAAATTTAATTAAAATCTTAATAAAATAATCTATAAAAATAAATATTATAATAATATAAATAGATTAAAAAGGTTTTAATAATTTATAAATATTATTTTATAAAGTTTAAATATTTAATATATTTTTATAAAATTATAATTTAATATTAATAATTTTTAATTTAATTCTAATAATATTTAATAAATTTAAAAGATAAACTTTTATAAATTATCTTTTTATTAATTAAATTAATAGATATTAAAATATAAAATTAATAATAAAATTCTTTAAATAAAGATAAAAAATTTTAAAATAATTATAAAGTTAATAAATTATATTTAAAATTATTTTACTTAAATATTTCTTTAATAAATAACTCTATTATATTATAAGATAATTATTTATTAAGAATTCTTAATTTAAAAGTAAAATTTTAATATTTTATAAAGAAAATTAAATAAGTTTTTATAAATTATTTTTATTAAAAAGAGAGTAATAATAATATTAAAAGTAATATTAAAAATATAAATATAAATTAATTTAATAAATTAAATTTATTATATTTTTAATTATTTTTATTAAATTTTAATTTATATTTATAACTTAAAAAATAATATAATTAATATAATAATCTTATTATTTATTAAAAATAAAATAAAATTTTAATCTTTAAATTAAAAGAATTAAAAACTAATTAATTTATTTCTTCTTTTATTTTTATATTTTATATTAATATTAGAATTTATAAATTATTATAAATTTTCTTTAATTTATTAAAATAAATATATTTTTAAAAAAGAATAATATTAAATATAAAAATACTTTATTATAATATTTTAATACTTTTTTTTAAATATTTTATATTTAATATTTTAAAAAGAAGATATATTATTAAAAAAATTAATTAATAAAAATAAAAATAAAAGTAAATTATAAAAAGAATAAAAATAAAAATAAAAAATATAAGTAAAAAATAAAAAAATAAAAATAAAAATAAAAATACTTTTATTATTATTTAATAAAATAAACTTTCTTTTAATAATTTTAATAGTTTTTTAAATAAAAAGGATTATAAATAAGATATTATTTAGATAATTATTAATTAATTAATAAATTATTAATAATATAATAATATATTATAAGAATTTAATAAAGAATAAAATTATATTATTTTTAAAATTAATAATTAAAAATTAAAAAGAATAGTAAAAATAATAATTATATAGAAAATAATATTTTATTCTCTTTTCTCGATTATTTAAATATATATAATATATAGTTATATAATAACTATTTTAAACTTCTATATTTACTTTAAATTTCTATATAAATATTTCTATATATATATATATATATATATATCTTTTTATATTAAATACTTCCTTTAAAGAAAACTTATTATATTTTTATAATTTCAAAGTTATTATAAATAAATATAAACTATAATAATAATTTAATTAATATTAATTATTTATAAAGGAATTTAGAAATTATTATAAAACACTTTAATATTAGTTTAATTAAGTATTATAAAAACTAAATTATTATAAAAATATTATATTTTAATATTATAAAAACTAATATTAAAGTATAAATTATTATAATAATTATTATTAATAAAAAAATTATTATATATTATAGAAATTATCTAGATTAATTAAATATATTATTTATTAAATAATATTAAAAAGTATTTAAAATAATATTAAATTTCTTTATATTCTTATTAATATATTATAATTAATAAAATAAAGTATAAATAATTTATATAATAAAAATATAATTATAAAAGATAATAAATAAAATATTTAATAGTTTATTATTTAAAATAATAAAATAATAATATAAAAAGTTTAAAAATATATTAATATAAATTATACTTAATTTAATTTAATATAACTAATTAATTATAAAAATATTAAATTTCTTTCTTTTATTATTATTTTAAAATTCAATTAGAGTTTATATACTTTTATTATTTTTAACTTTTCTAAAAAATATAATATAGTAGTTATAAAGAATATTATTTTAATATTATTTAGAAATAATATATTAAGTAATAGAAATATTATACTTTATAATATAAATAACTTCTAATTAATATTATTAAATAATACTTTTTAATTCTTATATTCTTTTTATTTAATATTATTAAATATTTTAACTATTACTTTAATTTTATTATAAGTTTATATTTTAATTACTTATTTTAAAGTTTTATAAATAGTAAATAAAATAAATTAAAAAGTAATTAATATATTAATTAGAATTAAATATAAAATATTATTTTTATTATAATATATTTTCTATATTTAATTTATTATATAATTATCTTTTTACTTTTTATTTATTTTATTAAATACTTTAATAAATTTAATATTATTATTTATTTATACTACTATTTTTTTACTAATACTTTTATTATTCTATATTATTAATTATTTAAACTTTTTATTAAATATTATAATTAACTTTAAACTATTATTTTTTTATTAATTAAAAGTTTGAAAATATTATCTTAGAATATTAATATCTTATTATAAAATATTAAGTTTTTTATAAAATAACTATAATTATTATTAAATTTACTTAAAAAGATTATTTTAATTTTCTTTAACTTTCTAATATAATTTCTTAAATTAAAAGTATCTAATTAGTTGAAGATATATATTAAATTATAAAATATATTTTTATATTATAAGATATTTTAAATTATAATAAAGTTTTCTATTATTTTATTAATTAGTTTAACTATTTTAATATTTATAATAATAATCTTTTAATTTAGTTTTATTAAAAGTAATTAATTATTATTAATTAATATTATTAGTTTTTAATTTTCTAGATTTATTAATATATTATTTATTTTAATTTCCTTATTATTCTATATTACAAAGTATTTATTATAAGTAGATTTAAGTTAATTATTTATTATTATTAATAAATTCTTAAATTATTTTCTTTTAATTAATAAAGTTTCTATTTATTTATTTATTTTTATTAAACTCTTTTACTTCTTTTTTATTATTAGTTTTTCTTATAAATCTTCAATATAATTTAATAAACTATTTAATAAAATATTATAAACTTATCTAAAATTTTTAATTTTATTATTAAGTAGAATCTTTTTAATAATAAGTTTTTTAATAATAGTTTTATATTCTAATATTCTTGAAAATATATTTAAGTTATATAATATAATTATAAATTAGTTTATAATATTATTTATTATATATATATCTAGTAATTTATAAAATAAGAATTATTTATATATAGTTTTATAAATATTAATTAAAAGTAGTATATATAATCTAAAAAGTTAATAATATAATATTATATTATTTTTAAAAAAAAATAAGTTTTTTTTAATAATAGTTTATTTAATAATATATATATAATTAACTAGAAATATAAATTAAATATTTAATATTAGTAAGTTAATAATAGAAAAAATAAAGTTTTAAATTATATTATAATTAATACTTAGTTAATATTTCTAATATATTATATAATATTATAAAATAAAAAGATTAAAGTTATTAAAATAGTTTAATATTTTTTTAAAAAGTAAGTTTAATTTTTAATAATCTTTTAATAAAGTAATATTAAAAATAATTAATATTTTCTAATATATTTCTAATATTATTAAAAGAATATAAATTATTTATAAAATAATTTATAAAAAAAGTTATATAACTAATAAAGATTAAAGATATTTATTATAATAATAATAAATTATTATATAATATCTATAATATAATAATAAATAAAAGAAAATAATAAAGTATATAATCTTAAATTATAAAATAAAATAAAATAAAATATTATTTAATATAATAAATATTTTCCTTAAAATTAAAATTAAATAAATAATATTAATTATTTTATATTTCTTGAATATTTAGAAAAATTTTTTAGATAATTCTTTTTATATTTAAAATTTAAAACTTTTAAAAATTTTACTTTATAATTAATAATTATTTTTTAAATATTATTAAGTAATTCTATTAAATACTATTATATTTATATATTACTTTATTTTAAAAACTTTATTAAGTATTTAATATAATCTTTCTTTTTATATTTTATAATCCTTTTATTTAAAATATATTTAAGTTTATAAAACTTTTACTTATTATTATTCTTAATATTATTAATTAATTCTATATAACTAAAATATAAATAATTAAATAAATCTATTTTAATTAGAATTAAATATAAATAAGTTATTAAAATAACTTAATAGATTTTTTAATAAAATAATAAGTTTATTTTATATATTAGTTTTTTAATATATTATAGAATTTTAAATAATTTTATTTATTATTCTAATAATTTCTTATTTAACTTTCTTAATAAATTATAATCTTAATAAAGTTTAAAATAAATATAATTATTAATATTTATTATTAAAGAGTAATAATAATAATTATAATTTTTCTTTATAATATTTAAAATAAAATCTAATATTATTTTAATATCCTTTTAATATAAATTTTATAATATATTAAGTATTTCTAATAATAATTCTAATATAAAGATTATAATAATTATAGAATTTAGTTTGAATTTTAGAAAAAGTTTATTTAAAAATATATTAACAAATTTATAATATATATTATTTAATATAAACTATAATAATAATAATATTATAAACTAATTTTTATTTAGATTATAAAATAAAAAATATTATATTATAATCTTTACTATTTAATTCTTAATTTTAAATTATTTATTTATTTATAAATACTAAATAGTAAATATAAATAATTTAGTTTATAACTTTTTTATAAAGAATATTATATTTTATTAATAAACTTTAGATTATAATTAGAAATAATAGTTTTAAAAATATTTTAATTAAAAAGAAAGAGTATTTAAAAAAATATTTTAATTTACTTCTTAGTTATATAAATAATATATTTTAGAAATAGAATAATTTTTTTAAAAAACTTATTTATTATTATTATTAATAAATCGAATATATTTATATTCTTTAATTTCTAAAAACTTGTTATAATTAATTTAAAAAAGTTTATTATAAAATTGATTATAATTATATAAAATAATATAAAGATTATATAGATTAATTATATATAACTATTTAATTTATTATATAATATAATATTAATATTATAATTTAAATAATATTTAATATACTTTTATAACCTTTTTATTAAATATAAAATATAAAAGCTTTAAAGTTTATATATTATTTAATTAAGATTTAAATAGTTTTTCTTATTATATATTTCCTTGAAAATATTCTTTAATATTATTTTAAAAACTATTAGTTTTATAAAACTTATTATTAAATAATATTAAAAGAATTTATCTTTAAATTAAAATAATATATTAAATTTTATTAATATATTATAAAGAAAATCTTTTAATTTAATATCTATAAACTTTAAAATATATTAGAAATTAAAATCTTATTAATAATTAAATATAAAATCTTCTTTTATTTTATTAAAAGTAAAAACTTTTATTAATAATTATATATTATTTAATTTATTATCTTTAAAAATATCTTTCGATATATCTTTTAATAACTAGAATAATATATTAAGAATAATATTTTTTTACTAATAATATAATATATCTTAAATTTATATTAAGAAAGATATTAAGATATTATAATTAATTATATATTTATATAGTTTAAATCTAATATATTTAATAAACTATTTTTATAAATTCTTTTTATTATTATATAATTTATAAAGATAATAATTTAATAATATAAAGATTATATTATTATTCTAAAATATTTATATATATAAAGAAGATATATTATTTTAAACTTTATAAAGTAATAATTTTATTTTATTAATTTTAAAAGTTTATTTAAAAAAAATATTAATTAAATAATTATTAATAAAAGTTTTAAAAAACTTTTTAATATAATATCTCTTTTTATATAAAAAGTTATTATATTAAATCTTTATTTCTTTAAACTATTAATTTTTATAAATAGTTTATAATTTAGATTAAAATATATAAAGAATTTTTTTAATAAAAAATATATTTTAATTAATTTAAATATCTTTAATTTCTTTAAAATTAGTATTTAAAATATTTATATATAAAATCTTTTTCTTTTTTAATTTACTATATTTTTATTTTTAATAGTTATAAATAATATAGTTTTATAATATTATAGAAATTCTACTAATTTTATATAATATAAAATAAATTATTAAAGATATTTAATAAAATCTAGAGAGTATTTTAATTATTATAAATTTAATAGAAATTAGATTTCTTTAATTATTATAATTTATTTAAAAGTTATTAATATTTTAAGATTATTAACTTAATATTTTAATAGAATTATAAAAAAGTATATAATAAATAATTTTTCTATTAATAAAATTAAGTTTAATTTTTAAAAGAGTATAAAAATTTAATATAAATAATATAAATATTTATTAATTAATTTAAAGAAAATTATTATATTATTAATAAATATTTATATAAAATCTTTAAAATCTTTTAATTTTATATCTAATATTTTTTTAAATATATATAAACGAATTTTTAAACTTTATAAAAACTATTCTAAATCTTTTTTACTTTTTATATATTATAAATCTTGTTTTCTAAATTATATAAAAGTAATTAAAATTTTAATTATTAAATAATAATAAAATTGAAAATAGTATTATATAATTTATTATTAATAATAATTATATAAAGAATCGAATTATTATTATAATAAGTAAATAAGTTATAATTGAAAATTAAATATAAAACTTTATATATTATAAAAAAACTATTTATTTATATAAACTTTTATTCTTTATTATTTTATTAATTCTAATAATCTTAATATATTAAGAATATTAAAATTATTAAATCTTTATTTAAAATTCTATTAAAAGTATTTAGTATTTTTTAAATACTAATTTTTTAATAAATACTTTTTAACTTTAAATATTATATTACTTGAAAGTATATTAATAAATATTAATACTTCTTTTATTTTTATATTTAAAGTAAAGACTTTTTACTTTTATTTTATTATATTATCTAAAAACAGAGATTTAATATCTATTAATTATAAATAATTACTTTTTAAATTTAAAGTCTTTAGATTACTATATAATTAAAGTTATAATATTATAATTAATAATAATAAACTTCTTTTTATTTAACTTAATAATAAGAAATTAATAGAAGAATATTAAAATATCTATTATTATAATAAATATAATATTTTATAATATTTTAATAATATCTATTTATAAAAATATTAAATATATATTATATAAAATAACTTTATTAATAGAATATATATTAATAATAACTTTTCCTTTTTATTAATTTTTAATATTATATTATATTATAAAAACTAAATATTTAAATAATATTAAATTATAAATCTATTTTATTTAATTAACTTTATATAATTTATTAAAAGTTATATTAATTATTTTATAATCTTTAATTTCTATTAAATATATCTTTATTATAAACTTTTCTTTTTATTATTTATTAATAAAAAGAATTATTATATACTTTTATATTAAAAAGTTTATTAGTTTATAATCTTTTTAATAAAACTAAAACTTTTTAATTAAATATAAAATCTTTAATATAAGTTTTAAGTTTATATTATAAATATATATATTATTTAATATTATTATTTCTAAAATATTTTTAAATTTAAATATTCTTATTATTAAAGAAGTATAATCTTAATTATAATTTTTATAAATTTTAAAATTTTCTTTTATATTATTTAAACTAAATATTTAAATAAGAAAGTATTTTTCTTTATTAAAATTAATAATTATTTTTAATTTTATTTTTAAAAATATAATAATATTCTTAATAATTTCGTTTATAAATAAAATATAATTTTTATATAAAGTAATAGTTAATTAAACTTTAAAAACTATATTTTCGAAGAAATAATTTTAGTTTATTAGAAAAAGTATATATTATATAAACATTCTTTAAATTATTTAAAAGGAAATTATTATAATTTTAAAAGTAATAATTTTTTAATAAACTAATAATTTATAAACTTAGATTTATATAAAGATTTTAAAGTTATTATAAATTATAAAAGAAAAGTAATATTCTTTTATATTAAAAATTATATTATAAAATATTAAAAATTTATTTTCTAATAAAAAATTAAACTTTTATAATCTTCTTAAATTTTTCTTTAATTATATTTAGATAATAAACTTAATTAAATATTTTTATTTTTTAAAAATATTTTAAAGGAAAATTTTAAAGATTACTTTATTTTTTAATTTATTTTATTTATTAATATTTTTTATATTTATTTTATTAAAATTCTTTTTAATCTTTATAATAAAATAATTTCTAATTTAATTTTTATTTATTAGTAGATAGAAATATCTATTATTTATATAAATTTTTATATCTAGTTTATTTAATAATATTTAAATATATATAATTATATATATATATATTTTTAAATAGTATTTAAGATTTTAATAATAGATATTATAAAAATATTAATAATAAATAAAGTAATTATATTAATTTCTAAGAAATATATAATTTTGATAGATTTAAAAAAGAAATTAAATTAAATATTAATTAGTATATTAAGTAATATAATTAATATTACTTTTAGATTAATATATATAAAAGTAATATTATTATAAAGTTTAATATAAAAAGTTAATATTTTATTATATTTATAATAAATATATTGTAAAAGGATTTATATCAACTTTAGAATATTAAACTACTAAAAGAAGAGTTATATATAAAAGAGAGTATAAAGCTTTAAATAACTTATCTAATTTAGAGCTAATATTAGTAATACTTTTAATATAATATCCTAGCTAGTTATTTAACTTTGCTCAACAAGTTTAAATATATACTATATATATATAACTTATTATATAGTTATTATACTACCTCTTTCTTTGAAAAAGCTTACTTTTAAATATCTTTAAAAAAATAACTTAAAGTATTAAATAATAATAAATTAAAAGAAAGAAAGTAAAAGTAAAAAAGATTCTTTAATCTAAACTATCTTTAACTTATTTCTTAATCTTAATTATATTTATATTTATAAATTCAGATAATAATATTTATAAGTAATAAAATTAACTATAAGTAAAGTAAAGTAATTATTATTACTACTAAGATTAAACTAAAAGTATAAATATAGATATAAATAGATATAAACTTATAAAGTATTATATAAAATATATAAACTCTTTAAAGTTATTAAGTTTATATAACTAGTTATTAAATTATTATATAATTATCGAGTTCAAACTAGACTAAAAAGTATTAATCTTCTTATTATTATTCTAATTCTTTTTATTTACTTTATATAAAGTATATTAAAACCTAGTAATATAGTTATTTAAAGAATTAGTATTTTAATAAATTATATATAGATAAGTAAATATTTCCTTAATATAATATAAGTTCTTGTATATTAAAAATAGAATATTAAAAATATTCTTATAATTAAAAGAGAACTTATTAATAAAAAAAAGGATTTATATTTAGATATTCGATTTAAAGTTTAAGAAAATATAATAGAATTTAATAGTTTTATCTTTTATAGTATTATTATCAACTTATAATTTAACTTTAATAACTAGTAACTATATATCAAAGTAAGAACTATTAAATTTATCTAAGTTTTATAATTTAAGTTATATATTTAGATAAAGATAGAAAGAATAAAGAAAGATATTTTTAGTATAAATAATTTCAAGCTAATTTATAAAGTTTTTAACTTAAGTATTAAGTTATTAATATAATATTATAAACTTAATTACTATTTTATTAGTAATTAATTATTCTATTATCTCTGAAGAAAAGAAGAGAAAAGTAATAAATAAATAAAATAACTATAAATATAATTACTTCGAATAAATAAAAGAGAAGTTATTTATAAATAAAGAGTTTTTATTATATATAAAGAAGTAAATCTAAGTAAGATATCTAAATATAGAAATAAAAAGTAGTTTAATAAATAATAATTAGTATAAAAATTAATAGAAAAATCTTAAGTAATTAACTAAGATTTATTAAACTAAGAAGAAAAAGAAAAGTATTTATTTATTATTTTGATTTAAGAATATTATCCGAATTAAAAAGTAAGAAGTATTTATAGTTAGTTACAAAGTACTAATATATAAAGTAACTTTAATAAGTTTCGAATATTAATATTTAGATACTAGCTTTAAAAACTATAATCTAGTTTTTATTATACTCTAATCTATTAGTTAGCTTTAATATAACTATTTACAAAATCTTTATAAAGTTTAGAGAGATTATATAAAAGAATTTTTAACTAAGTTTTTCTATAATCACTTCTCTAATAATAATATATAAATCTAAACTTTGAATTTATAATTACTATTAAATATTTAATAACTTTTATTATTTATAGAGAATCTATATAATTAAAAAAGTTAATTACCTTTTAATAAAATACTTATATATAAATTACTTTTTAGTTAAATATTAATAATATTACTTCTAGTAAAAAGATAATATTATATATTAAAGTAAAAGGAGTTTAATATAATATAATAGATATATTATAAAAGGATTTATATCGACTTTAGAATATTAAACTATTAAAAGAAGAGCTATATATAAAGAAGAATATAAAACTTTAAATAACTTGTCTAACTTAGAGCTAATATTAGTAATACTTTTAATATAATATTCTAACTAATTATTTAACCCCGCTTAATAGGTTTAAATATATACTATATATATATATAACTTATTATATAATCGTTACAATATTTATTAGAAAATATATAATAATAAATTTTATTCTTTAAAAAGAATAATATATTATATTTTTAATATAATTTCTTAATAGTTTTTATAATTTAATTAAAAAAAAATATAATTTCTTATAAAATATTAATTAGTTTTAAATATAAATTTTTATTTATATAAATTTTATTTATAATTATATAATTATTCTCTTTTAACTTCTTATTATAAATAGAATTAATTTTTTTTAATATATTATAATAATCTTCCTCGAAATAATTAATATTATTAAATTTATAAAATCTTTAATAAATTTATTTATTACTTTTTAATAATTTTTTTTTATAATAAAGTTTCTTTTTTTTAAATATTATAATTTTCTTATTTAAAATTAATATAATTAGTTATAATTTATAAATAAAGTCTTAATAAAAAAGTTAATAATATTATTTTTATAAAAATATTTTTTATATATATTAATATTACTTTAAAGAAAATTCTAAATAGAATATTTTTTTAATAAAATTAAATATAAATAAAGAATAAATAAAAAGTTTTTAAAAAAAATTTGAATTTATTTTTTTAATAAATATTACTTTATATTTAATTATAATAAATTAGTTAATAAGAATTATAAACTATTAATATTTAACTTTAAATATTAAAAATATTATAAAAAGTATATTCTTTTAAAATTAAAAAATTTATAAAGTCTATTAAAAATTAATTTTTAATTAATATATTAATATATAACTATAATTATAAATTAAAGTTATTATAAATTGTAATATTCTATTATTATAATTAATTTATATTAATAGTTTATATATATTTGTTATAACCCTAGTTATATAGCAGCCTAAGGACCTTAGGCTCAAAAAGTAGTTACTTGTAATTAGTAGATATTAAACCTCCGCTTTTAGATAATATAGTAAAGTAAAGGCAAAGAGTCTTTATTCTAGATATAAAGACAGAAGAGGTACTAATAGTTATCAATATACCTTCGAGTAGTATAGTACCTAAAGTTAAGAAGTACCTACTAAAGGATTAGTACTTAAGAGATACTAAATACTCTTAGTAGAATTTTAAGTAGAGATCTAATAGTCCTAATACTCCTAGTATACTAAGACTACTAGGACTAATAGAATAATAGAGAATAAAGGTCTATATAAGTAGATAGTTTTCCTATAATATATAGAGCTTTGTACTCAACTTTCAATTATAACTTATTACCTACTATTATAATTATTCGATTCTTTATATAACTATTATCAATAATAAACTATATAATATTACTTTCAACTTTACTATTACTTAGTAATCGAGATCCTAACTACTTCTATATAACTTAGAAGACAAGATTTGTAATACTTTAAATACTATTATTATTTTATATACTAAATCGAAAATAGTCTTGATTACTACTCTAGTATCTGAACTATTAAACTAGATAGTAGTATAAAAAACTATTATAAATTTAACTAGAACTATTATACTAGATTATAATAGAGATATATATATAAATACCTATTATAAAGAAAGTAAGAATAATAATAATAGGCTAAGAGAGTTTAGACTCTAGAAAACCTTGAAGATTGTATTACTAGAAAAATATAGTAATAATAGAAAAGAATTAAATACTTTCTTTCTATAACTAGGAATATACTTTAGATTTAATATTAATAAATTCGAAACTCGAGATATTAAAAGTCTCTAAATAGCCTTTTACCTTAGAGGCAAAGTAGTTAAATAGATCGAACCTTTCCTATCTAACTATTTCGAAAATAGTAGAGATCTAGAATAAATAATAGTAATTATTTATATTATTTTCGGAAGCTTCGATAAATTCTAAATAGAAATTAAAAGAGTATTTAAAGATATTGATATTATTTGAACTATTGAAAGAAAGATCTTTGAATTAAAATAAATTAGATTAGTTATTAGTTATATAACTGAATTCCGAAAATTTAGTAATCAAACTAAATAAGGAGTAAAAGCCTTTATTAGCTATTATAAAATAAGACTTAAACTATTTATTTAGAGGGAATTATCAAGAAGAGATCTAATTATAAATATAAATAACTTAATCGAAGAAACTATTCGAATTAACAATCGCAAATACAAATTCTAAAAAGCAATTAGCTTTAGAACTCCTAGATAATAAGGATAATATTATTATAAAAATAAAGGAAAATTAAAATTTATTAAATAATAATACTCTAGAGAAGAGATTTATAATAACCTTATAAAGTTAGATTCTATAAGCTTTAAGAATAATCTTTCTTAGAAAGAAAAGAACTATAAATAAGAAAAAAAACTTTGCTTCGAATATAGATTCCTAGAATACTAAGTAAAAGATTATTAGAAGAAATCTTAAATATAGAAACTAAAGAAAAATACTTAGAAGAAAAAAGGATAATTTAAAATATTAATAAGTAATAGTAGTTACTAGGAGAAAGATATACTTAGATACTAAATCAATATAATAAGTAGATAACTTAGTAATTAAGATAGTGATTATATATTACTATTATAAATAGTATATTATAATAATTACTATTTAGTATACTAGTTAAATAAAGATAATACAAATTAGTATTCTAAGAAACTATAAAGAAAAGGGAACTAAGTAGATATATTTAAATAATAGTTAAAAAATATAATATATACTCTACTATAGATAGAAAAAGAATAAATTATTAAAAAAAGAAACAATATATAGAAAATCAGAATTTGAACTTACCTAGATCGAGTAGTCAAATACTATAACTATACTAGAAATCCTGAACCTAGAGTAAATAAAACCTATATATTAAAATATATAGATAGTAAGTATTTTAGATAAAAATAAAATAAAATAAGAAAAGTTTATTAGAAGTTTTCCAAAACAGATTTTAAAGATATAGAATCTAAGTTTAACTAATAATAAATTATATTCTGATATTTAAGAAGAATATAACTATAGTATCAAATTGGAAAAAAGAAGAATATTTATATAAAATAACTAGTAATACAATTTTTAGCTAAAGGCTAAATATACTATATAAAATCGATAAACGAAGAAGTTAGAATATAGTAGAATATATTAATTATAGAACCTTATTATAAAATACTTTATATCGATTAGGAATAACTCGCTAAGTTATTCAAAGTATTAGCTATAGAACTAAGAGCTAAAAAGCTAAAAGTTACTTAAAAATTAGAACAAATCCTTTACAAAGTATATATAAATAAGTAAATACTTTAAACTATAATAGACTTAAGAGTAATAGAAAATTTTATAGTATTAGAAGCTATAGTATCTATAAAACTACGAACCTTTAAGAAATAAGTTTTATATAGACTTATATTTGCTAATAGGCAATTAGCTAAAGGTAATAGAGTTGTTTAGTATGAAATATAAGAATTCTCAATATAGCTAAGATAGTATTCTAAGTAAATAAAAATAGACTTAGTCTTACTAGAAGAATACTAAATAATTTTAGGAATACTATAACTAGAATATTATAATCTGTATATCAACTAGGTTAAATAGACTTTAAAGTTTAATAAGTATAAATATAAAATGGAAATTATATAAAGTTTTACAAAACCGATACTCTAGCTTAGGAAGTAGTAAAAAAAACTATATATATTAAAGGTAAACAACGCCTTGAAAGTTAGATACTTAGCTTAAGATCTTTTACTAAAGGATATATTAATATAGTACTAGAAATATACTGAGATCTTTAAGGAAAAGCTTTAAAAGAATACTTTACTAAAATATTAGCCTTGGAATTATAAGATAAAATTAGAAGAAGAAAAGGAATTACTATTCTTACTAATTATATTACTATCGAAGAAAAAGCTTAAGTTGCTTTACAAATACTTTAACAAGAATTTAGCTAAAGGATTTATTAAAGAATCTTTATTGTTTATAAGAGTGTTAATCTTCTTTATATTAAAGAAAGAGGATAAGAAAAGTAAACTTGTTATCAACTACTGAAAGCTTAATACTATTATTATTAAAGATCGATATCTATTACTATTAACTAGTAAACTATAAGATCAAATCAAGAAAGCTAAATATTTTATAAAGTTGGATTAATATACAAGATTCAATTTAATCCGAATTAGAGAAAATAATAAATAGAAGACTATATTCTATACTCGATATAGATATTATAAGTACTAGGTAATACTCTTCGAGCTTATAAATATACTAGTAATATATATAAGATTAGTTAATAACTTATTAAAGAAATATCTTGATAATTATTATATAGTTTACTTCGACGATATTTTAATCTTCATCGAAACTCTTAAAGAATATATTAAAATTATATAGAAAATCTTAGATATTCTTTAAAATACAAGTATTTTATTAAAACTATCTAAATACAAATTTTATATTATCAAAACTAAATTCCTAAAATATATTATTAGTACTACTAGACTTAAGATAAGTCTAAATAAAGTAAAAGAAGTTTTAGAATAAAAACAACTTATTATTATTAAGGAAATACAATTATTTTTAAGATTTATAAACTTCTATAAACGATTTATTAAAGATTATTCGAAAATCGTAATACCTCTTACAGAGTTAACTAAAAAGGATATTGAGTATAAATAGAGTAGTATAGTATAATAGGTATTTGATATTCTCAAATAAGCTTTTATATAGGTACTAGTCTTTATTACTTTCGATCTCGAATAACTAATTACTATCGAGACAAATATATTAAACTATATATTAGATACAATCCTAAACTAACTAAGTAAGGATAAAAAACTATAATTAGTAGTATACTACTTAAGAAAGCTTCAACTAGCTAAGTTGAATTACGAGATTTATAATAAAAAGCTATTTACTATTATCGATATATTTAAAGAATAGAGAGTTTACTTTAAAAGATCTAAATATATAGTCTAAGTTTATTTAGACTATAAGAATTTAGTATACTTTATAACAACTAAAGTTCTAAATAGACAATAAGTATAATAAACAGAAATATTAGTTATATATAACTTCAGAATATTATATATCAAAGGAAATAAAAATATTAGAGTTGATATACTTAGTAGAAAACTAGAATACTTAGAAAATAAAATATACGAATTATATACTATATTTAAATAAAAAGAAGATTTATTAATATTCAATATAGCCTAACTAGCTATAATAATATTATTTTATAATAACTATTTAGAGAAGTAAATACAAGAGTACTATAAAAATAATTCTATTATAAAACAAATATTAAAATATCTAGGTAAAGGATTTATAATCAAGGATAATATTATATACTTTTATAGAAAGATATATATTTTTTCAACTCTAGTAAAATAGTTTACTTAGAAATAATATAAACTATTAGCTTACAGTTATTAAAGAATTACGAAGATATTCGTAAAGATTAAAACAAACTTATATTTCTTATAAATAAGAAGAATAGTTAAGGAAGTTATCGGAAACTATAATACTTATATATAAAACAAAACTTTATAGTATACTCTATATAAATAGCTTAAAACTCTAAATATACTTACTTAGTTATAGAAGTCTATTATATAGAACTTCGTAATTAAACTACTACTTTCAAAAGATCTAATAATAGAAGTAATATATAACTCTATCCTAGTTATTATAGATCGATTAACCAAGTTTAAATATATAATTTTATATAAAGAAAGTAGTACTATTAAGAATTTAGTCTATATATTTTTAAGAATAGTAGCTAATATTTATAGTATACTTATAGAAATTATCTCGAATAGAGATAAACTTTTTATCTCGAAATTCTAGTAAATATTTATAGCTTTACTAGAAATCAAAAGAAAACTCTTTATAGTATTTTACTTACAAACAGATAAGTAAACAAAATAATTAAACTAAACTATAAAACAATATCTATAATATTATATTAATTACAAATAAAACAATTAGATAGAATTACTACTACTTGTATAGTTTATATATAATACTATAAAAGTAGCTACTATAAATATAATACTAGTATATACTAATTTCGGCTTTGAACCCAAAGTATATAATATACAGTTACTAGATATAGTAAAATCAGATATAGAAATAATGAAAATAGAGGATCTTAGGAATTTATATAAATAATTGTTATTTAATATTAAGTTTATTATATAATATATAGTATACTACTATAATACGAAGTGTAGTATAGAACTAATACTTAAGAAGAGGGATAAAGTATACTTTATATAATAAAATATTAATATAAAGAGATTAAATAACAAACTAGATTATAAGAAATTAGGACTTTTTAAAATCGATAAAGTAGTTAGACTAGTTAATTATAGATTGAAACTACTTAAAACAATAAATATATATTCTATATTTTATATTTCACTTCTAAAACTAGTACTACTAAGAGTACTGAATATACTTTATATCGAAATTGAACTAGTTAACCTAAATACCGAATATAAAGTTGAAGAAATACTAGATTAGAAATATATTAGAGAAAAGCTTTATTATTTAATCAAATAGGAAGGTTATTTATATTCAGAAAATATATAGGAACTAATTAAGAATTTAAACTACTTATAAAATTTAGAAAAGTTCTACTAAAGGAATTTTCAACTTCTAACTAAGTAGCTAGTTTGGAATTATTTATTAGAGGAAGATCAAAGACTAAAAGATCGACTTTGAAAGAACTAGTTACTTAAAGAACCTATATAGCTTATTTAGCTTATTTCTCTTCTAGTCTCTTCTTTTTTTCAAACTTTTTTAATATATCTATTATTTAAAGATTATACTATAATATCTTTCTAGCTTTTTCTTTTAGAACTTTCTATTATTTTCGTAAACAAAGAATCTTTGTTATAGCTTTTTAAAAGAAAATAATCACTTTTTCCTCTTTAGCTTTTAAATAAACTTCTTTTTATTAGATACTCTTTTATTCCGATATAGAACTTCTATATATATTACAAAGCTTTCTTTTAATACTCTTGATATATTCCTTATAATAGTCGGCTCTAGAAAGAATATAATATTCAAACTCTTTTTTAAAATAGTGAGAATATTTTATAAGTATTATTTTTCCTTTTTCTTTAAAACGAAAATAAATAGTATTACAACTTTTTATAGACTTAGATATCTTCTTAGGTATAATAAAGAAAGAAAGATTAAAGTATTTATTAAAGAAACTTAAGTAAGTACTTTATATTATTATAATAAGTATTAGGATAATACTAGGCTAGAAAGAGGATAGTATTATAACTTTAGTTATATAGTAACCTAAAGACTTTAAGCTCAAAAAGTAACTATTTATAATTAGTAGATATTAAACCTCTACTCTTAAATAATATAGTAAAACGAAGATAAAGAGTTTTTACTTTAGATATAAAGATAGAAAAGGTACTAATAGTTATTAATATACTTTCAAGTAGTATAGTACTTAAGGTCAAGAAGTACTTACTAAAGGATTAGTACTTAAGAGACGTTAAATACCCTTAGTAGAACTTTAGGCAAGGACCTAATAGTCCTAGTACTTCTAGTATACTAGGACTACTAGGACTAATAAAATAATAGAGAATGAAGATCTATATAAATAGATAGTTTTCTTATAGTATATAGAGCTTCGTACTCAATTTTCAATTATAACTTATTACTTACTATTGTAATTATTCAATTCTCTATATAACTATTATCAATAATAAACTATATAATATTACTTTCGACCTTACTATCGCTTAGTAATCGAGATCCTAACTACTTCCACGTAACTCAGAAGATAAGATTCGTAACAATATTTTATTATAATTATTATAAAGAAGTAAATACTTTAACTTTCTTATATATTTTTAATAAAGTATTTCTTAATATATAGTTTTTTTAATATTTTTAAAATAAAATCTTTAAACTTTTTAATTAATAATTAATATTATTAATCAATATTATCTAATATATATATATAAATTTATATTTTACTAATAAGTCTAACTTCTTAATAAATTAAAATAAAACTTCTTTTTAAAAATAAATATATAAGTTATTTTATATAATTAATATTTAAACTTCTAATATATACTTTTTTACTTAGTTAGTAAAAAAGTATATATTTCTTTAAATTATATTCTTTTTAACTATAATATAATTACTTTCTTTATAATTTAAAAAAAGTTTTAAATTAAAAAAACTTATATTTTATAAATATTATTTAAAATTAATATAATTTAAATTTAATATTTATTAATTATCTAAAGTAATATTTAATATAGAAATTAATATTTTAAATTTAAAATTAATTTATTACTAATCTTACTTATATATATTTAATAGATTATTAAATATATTATAAATATCTTTTATTATAATTATTTAATTAATATTTAAAGTTATATTAATTTTTATAATTAAAAAGTTTAAAAATATTTTAAGTATTTTTATATAATTAATTTCTTTTATAATTTATATAATAAATAAACTTTTATTTAAGTTTTTAAAATTTTTATTTAATAGAAGTTAAAATTATTTACTTTTTTAAATAGAAATTAAAAAGAAATTTTTATTAATTATAGAAATAAAATATTTTAAAGTAATAATAAAATTAAACTTTGAATTTAACTATAATAATCTAGATATATTAAATTTATTATATAAGTAATCTTTATATATATTATATTAATCTTAGTTAATAGATCTTATAAGATTACTTAGTTATAAAGTAGATTTATAAGTATATTTAATATATATATATTATAAATATATAATTTATATTACTATTATATATATATATAAGCTTTTAAAGTTTTTCAACTTTTTTAACTTTATAGTTATTAATTCTAAAAATAGTATAATCTTATTTTTTATTAAATTCTTATAATATATTATTATATTATTAATAACTTAATACTAATTTTTTTAATTAACTAATAGTCTTCTAAATAATATTTTATTTATAATCCTCTTTATTTAAAAAATTATTAAAGTTATTAAAAGAAAGTTTATTTTATTAAATAGTAATATAAGTATTATTACTTTTATTATTCCTTTTATTCTTACTATCTATTTATTTACTTCTTTTTTATAACTTTTATTTCTACTTCTATTCTTTTTATAACTTCTTCTAAATCTTACTTTTATAAACTAATTTTATTTAATAATATATTTTCTTCTCGAGATACTAAATATAAAGTATTTAAGAAAAGTACTAAAATATTATAATAAAACTAAAACTTTATATTTAGTATAATTCTCTCTCTTAGATATTCTTATTTTAAAAATCTAGAGAATATTAATAATAATTTAGAAGTTTAATATATTAATAATACTTTTATAAATTTTAATATTAATATAAAAAAGAAAAATAAAAGAAAGAATAAAATAATTAATCTTCTATTTCTTTAATTTTAAAATTAAAGCTTTATTTTATCTTTAATAAATAATAAGTTAGTTATATTAATTTAATTGATTTTAGAATTATAAATATAAGTTAGAATTTAATAAGAATAGTTAAAATTATAATAAGTTTAAATTATTAAACTAATTTTTATTTATATCTTTATTAATATTACTTTTAATATTATAACTACTTTCCTTTTAATATAATTTTAATAAATATAGTTTATAAAAGATTAGTTAATTATTTTTATAAAGTAATTAAAGTTTATTATTAAGTTAAAAATTCTTAATAAATAATTATTTCGAGAAATAACTAAGTTACTTATAAAAGAGATATTTAAGTAATATAGTTTTAAATATAATTTATTTACTTTATATATTTATATTTAAAAGATTAATAAAATTTATAATCTATTTTCTTATATATATCTAATTTATAATCTTTTTTTATTTAATATTAATTTAATTTAATTTCCTTAAATTACTAATTTTATTAATAAGTTTAATAATAGTTTTAATATTTTTTTATTTTTATAAAAATATATAGTTTTTAATAGATTAATTATATATATTTATTTTAATAAATACTAAGTTTATAAATATATTAATAATTAAATTGAGAGTATTACTTTTAATTATTTTAAAAATTTATTTTTATAAAAACTATTTCTATTTATAAAATAATTAGTTAAGAAATTATATTTACTTTTTTATAATAATTCTAAATCTACTTTTATTAAAAGTAAATATTATATATTATTTATAACTACTTCTAAATCTATATTTTTATTTAAAAAGTTTTATTATTAACTTTATATTTTAACTTTTATTAATAAAGTTTTAAAAGAGATAATTTAAAAAAATCTCTCTTTTAAATTTTAAGATATTATTAGAATCGGATTAAGTTAATTTAATATTGAATTACCTCTTTATAAGAATTAGTCTAATATTTAAACTTTTTAAAATAATAAGATAATACTAATAAATTATTAGTATTACTCTAACTTATTTATATTCTTATAATATTCACTTCTATATATTATTTTATTAGTATTTTAATTAAAGTTAGTAAAGAAATTATTATTAATTAAACTAATTACCTTCTACTAAGTTATAAAACTAATCTTAATTATTTTACTTTACTAGTATTAATTAATTCTATTATAAATAAAATACTCTTTTACTTTATATTAAAAAATATTATATCTACTTTTTAAAGTAAATTAAAAAATAATTCTCTTTTTAAAAATATCTTTAACTATTCTTATAATAATACTTCTTATTATATTAATATTATTAATATTAACTTTTTTAATTAAGAAAAGGAATATCTTGATATTATAAGTAAATAAAAGTAAAAAGATAAATATAAAATTAAAGTTATTATTATTACTTATATAATCAATAATCAAGTAAAAGATTATATTTAGTAAAAAACTTTTTACTAAATAGAATTAAAGATATAAGATATTTAAATTTAATTAAATTATTAAAAAGAAAGTATATAATATTCTTTTATATATTATTAAGAAATTAATATTTATTCTAAACTAAAGTTTTTATTAATTTAGAAGTAAATAACTTTACTTTTATTAATATTATATTCTTTAAAATATTTAACTTTATTTAAAGAGTTATAATAAAAAGATATAAATATTTTTATTAATTAAAAGTTATAATAGTAAAAAAAGTTAAGAAATCTTTTATTATATTTATTTAAATCTATTTATTAATAATTGATTTTAAATTTATATTCTCTTTTTAATTATTTACTTTATATACTTTATAATTCTTAGAAGAATATAGTTATTTGAAAATTAAATTCTTTTAGATTATAAATAATATTAATTATATTAATTTATAAACTTACTTTCTAATTAAATTTACTCTCGATTTATAATATATATTTATATTAACTTTAATCTTTATATAATTAATTATAAATATTAGAAGGATATAAATTAATAAGATAATAAGTTAAATAAATATTAGAGATATTAAACTAATATTAATTATTTAGATAACTAGATATTTACTTTAATATCTATATTAGTAATATTATAATATATTAAAATAAAAGAAATTTTACTTTATTTAATAGTCTAAAAAGTTAAACTAATTCTTATTATAATTATATCTATAATTTTATAATCTTCTAAACTATATAGAATATTTCTAAAAGATTAAGTTTATATATTTAAAATAATAAAGATTATTTTTAAAAATAAATAATTAATATAACTTCTAATTATTATTAAAAAGTTTAAACTTTTTTAAAAACTTTAAATAAATTATCTAAAGAAGATTATTAATTTATATATAATTTTTAAAACTATTTTCTATATATTCTATTATCAAGATAATTAGTATAGATTAAATATTATCTCGATTTATAAAATCGATTAACTATTTAAAAAGTAATAAATTGATTAGGAAAATAAATAAACTATTCTTTTATTATTTAAATAATTATATTTTATTTTCTAGTTTTAATTAACTATTATAGCTTCTTTATTTGAAATTAATATTAAGTTTTTAATCCTTAATAAATATTAGAAATTCTTAACTATATTCTTTAAATCTAAATTAAATATTTTATTATTTTATTATCTTTATAACTATAAGATTATTTTAAAAGAAGATATAAAGAATAAACTTTATTATAATCTATTATATAAGATATTAATTAAAAAATTAAAGACTATTAAAGAATATTTTATTAAGAATTTAATTAAAAGATTTATTAAATTAAGTTAAACTTTATTTATTA
>JANHAA010000256.1:0-39497 GCA_026225975.1 Clarireedia hainanense | reverse complement strand
CCTAACCCTAACCCTAACCCTAACCCTAACCCTAACCCTAACCCTAACCCTAAACAAAGTTATAATTATATATATTTAAGAATATCTTAAAACAAAAGTATAATATATTAAATATTTAATTAAGTTTTGATTATAAAAATTATTTAATTATAAAAGCTATTTAATAATAAGAATTATTTATTTATAAGAGTTATTTATTTATAATAATTATTTACTTAAAAGAGTTATTCTTTTATAAAAGTTATTTAATTATAAAAGATATTTACTTATCTAAATTATTTACTAATAAAAGTTATTTATATATAAAAGTTATTTTTTTATAAAAATTATTAAATTATAATATTTACTTATAAAAGTTATTTACTTATAAAAGTTATTAAATTATTATAATATTATATAAACTAACTACTAATAAATTAAACTTAGAATTAGATTATAAATATACTTTAGTATATATATAATTTAAATATATATTCTATATAATATTTTTATATATATAAATTTTAAAATTCTTATAACTTTCTTAGTTTTTTAGTTATTAATTTCAAAGTTATTTAATATCCTTAAATTAATAGTTTTATTATATACTTTAAATAAAGTATTAAGATTTATTATAATAAAAGTAAACTCAATTAAATTATACTATTTAACTATTATCTAATATTTAGTTTAATACTAAGATTTAATTATATATTTAATTAATATTAGTTATTAAATATAAGTTTAATATTATTTAAATTAAGTTTATAAAGTATAACTTTAATTTATATTTTAAAGTTAATTGATAATATTAGTATTATTTTATATAAAAGTTAATAATATTATAATTAATCTTTATAACTATATTAATAATATTATTAATACTTTTAATAATTAGATAATTAAAAATATTAATTAAAAGTTAGATTAGTTAAAAGTATTAATTAGAAAGTATTAGTTAAAAATATTATTTAATATTATTAATTAATATAATTAATATTATTCCTTTTTAATCGAGAATCTTAATAACTTTTATAAAAAAGTTTAAGATTCTTAATTAAAGAGAGAATAGATAATCCTTACTTTATTATTTCTAATTTTATTAATACTTTATTTAATTATTAGTAACTTTAATATTTACTTTTTAAATCTATTATCTAGAATTATTAAGATAAAGTTAATATTAAAATTATACTAAATATCTATTAATTTCAAAGATTTATTATATTAATTTCTAAAAGTTTTTAAATATTTTTATTATCTTAATTTAAAAAAAGTATTTTAATAATTTTATTATCTTAATTTAAAAATAGTTTTTTAATAATTTTAGTTTAAAAAAAGCTTTTTAATAATTTTATTATTTTAGTTTAAAAAAACTTTTTAATAAACTTACTATTTTAAATTAATAAAAAATCTTTTATAATTTTATTATTTTAATTTAATAAAAGCTTTTTAGTAGTTTTATTATACTAGATTATTAAAAGCTTTTTAATAACTTTATATAAAAGAAAAGACTTTATATATAAAAAGTTTATTTAATTTCTAAACTTATTATTATATATTTTAATAATATATATATAAGAAGATTTAAATATATAATTATAAATATTACTCTTTTAAAATATTTAACTAGTATATTTATAATCTTAATTATCTAACTATACTATAGTTCTATAAAAATTATTTATATATATATATTATAGAAAAGTATTTATTTAAAATAAACTAAAGTAAAACTAAATACTAATTAATAATAAATACTCTATTTTTAATAATTTACTTTTCTTTTTTATATTTCTTTTATTATAATATCTTAGTATACTTTTATTTAATTACTTTATTTTAATATTTTAATTTTATATTCTTTTTATTATATATCTTAATCTTATTTATTTTCTATATTTCTTTCTTAATAGAACTTTAATATATTTTTATTTAATTATCTTATTTTATTACTTCGATTTTATATTAATATTTTAACTTTTTATCTTTATTTTTTTTTATATAGTTTAATTCTATTTACTTTTTATATTTCTTTAATTATAATATTTTTAGTATATTTTTATTTAACTACTTTATTTTAATATTTTAACTTTATATAAATATTTTAACTTATTATATTTTTATACTTCTTTACTTTCTACTTTTTAATACTTTATAATATTATTAGTTAAATAGTATATATATACTAATTAAATATAATAACTATATATAACTTATATATATAATCTAGATATAATTAATATAACTTTTAATATTATAAATCCTTAATATTTTCAAAGTTTAATTTAATTATAATAAGACTATTAATTTAAAATATTAAATAAACTTAGAATTTATAATTTAAAGATTAAATAGATTTTAAAGTTATTTAGTATATTTAATTAATAGTTTTATTATTCTAATATTATTTTATATTTTAATTAAAAGTTTATTATATATTTACTTTGAAATTAAAGTAAAATATAATAATATAAAATCAAATAAATTAAATTAATTATTATAAGTAAGTTCTAAATTATAATATAGTAAAAAGTTGAAATTATTTTATTATCTATATCTATTTAACTTTCTTAACTATATCTTAGTTATACTAATATTTTAGTTATACTATTAATAATTAAAATTATCTAATATTATTAATCTAATTTATTCTCTTTAATACTTTATTTTTATTATTTTTTTCTTTTTCTTTATTCTTCTTTTCTTCTTCTATTTCTAGACTAGTAGGAGGTATAGATAAATAAAATAAGTAAGAATTAAAGATTAAAAACTTATTATTAAAATCTAAAGTTTCTAAATTATTTATAATTATAGATTAATTAATTAGTTTCTTTTCTATTAAATTAGTAAAATTTATAAAGTTAAAATTGATATTAATTTTATACTTCTTATAATCTTTATTATTAAAGTTTAGATATAAAACTTTAATTAAATAATTATATAATTTATTATAAATAGTAGTAAGATATTCTCTTTTATAATTATATATTTTTACTCTTTTTTATTAAAATATCTTTAAAGTATAAAGATTATAAAAGAGAATTTTATACTTTTATTTATTTAATAATATATTCTTAATATTAAGAAGTAAATAAAAAGTTTAGAAAAATAAAGGATTTTTATAAATAACTTGATTTTCGTTTTTAAATAAAGAGTTTATATTTATAACTATTATATTATTATTTTTATTATCTTAATTAATATTTTTAAACTATAACTACTTTAATTTTAGATTTATTATATTAACTTTTTTTAATTTCTTTTATTTCAATATTAGTTTATTTATATTAATATCTTTACTAGTTTTAGTTAAAGTTAACTTTATAAATATAATAGATAAAAGTATATTAAGTAATAGTAATTACTTTAATTTTAAATTTATTATATTAGTTTTTTTTAATTTCCTCTTTTTCAATATTAATTTATCTTTATTATTATCTTTATTAACTTTATTATAAGAATACTTTATAAATATAATAAATAAAGATATATTAAATAAGCTAACTTTAATATTATTTATAAATAATTAATATATATATAAGTAGAAAGTAATAAAGAGAAATATATTTTTAATAAGTATTTATATTTTTTAATAAGTAGAAATTAGTTTTAATTATCTATATTTAACTAGTATAATTTAAATTTCTAATAAAAAAGTTTTATTAAAAGTATTAATAACTTTATATCTAGTATCTTATTTTTATAATTTAATAATTAATTTATCTTTTTTATTAAATAGACTAATCCTTTATATTAAATTAAATAGAATATAATATTTCTAGAATTTAAAGAATTTTTAAACTAATATTTTTACTATAAGTATTAAAATAATAGAAGTAGAAAATAAACTTTTACTAATTAGTAAAAAAACGATTTTAATTTATATTTTATATAATATATATTAATTATAATTATTATCAATTTATTATAAAAAGCGTTATTTAACTTAATAATTATATTAATACTAATTAGTTAATATAGTTAGTTTAGTAATATAATTATTACTTTATATAAGATTTAGTAATATTTTAACTAATTATTATAATTATATTGTTAATACTCTATTAATTAGATAGTTAAAGGAACTAACTAAAAGCTAGATTAGCTAAAGGAATTAGCTAGAGAATAATAACTAAGAGTTTTATTCTTTATTATTAATCAATATAATTAGTATTATTTCCTTTTAATTAAGAATCTCTATAAAAGAAAAAGAGATTTTTAACTAAAGAGAGAGTAATTAATTCTTACTTTACTACTTTTATTCTTATTATTATATTACTTAGTTATTAATATCTCTAATAGTTATAAACTTAGTTTAATATAAATTCTTCTATAAATTTATTTATTCGCTAACTACTATAAATAACTACTCTTTTTAATTATCTTTTATATAATTACTTTTACTTTAACTTCTCTTTTTAATTATAATATCTTATTCTAAAAAGATTAGTAATATTAAATTATATAATTACTAATAATAGTTAATATAGTTTATAGAATTAAGAAACTAAGTTTAAATTTAATATATCTAGTATTTAATTAATTTAGAAATCTATAATAAATTAATTAATATATTAGTCGAATTAAAACTAGATTCTAAACTCGATATCGATTAGTTTATTATAATATTACTAATAGTAATCTCTTTTAAATCTATAAAAAACAAAGTATATATTTAATAAATAATTAAATATAATTAGTTAGTTTAATCCTATTAGTATTTATTTAATATATCAATAACCTAATTAACTATTAATAATATAATAATAATTAGAATAGATAAAAATAATTAATTAGTTATTAGATTAATTAATATTAACTCTTTTATTACTAATCTTTAATTATTACTTCCTTCTTTATTAGCTTATTTAATTATTATAGATATTAGAAAAGAATATTTATTTTTAAACTAAGATTACTACTTTTAAAAGCTGGAATTTAACTAATATTATAAAGCTTTCTTAATAGTCTTTAAATAGATTAAGTTAATAATTAATAAAAACTTCTTAATTAATTAAAATCTTTATAATACTAAATATAATAAGATTAGTCTTCGAAGTTATATTTACTTACTTAAAAAATATTTTATATTAAATAAGTTATTAATTATCTTTAATATTTAAATAGAATATAATAAAGTACTTAACTAAATTTATTATAATTAAAAATTATTATTAGACTAGTATTAAAAATAGATTCGAGTTTTTAATAAAATATAAGTTTATAATCTAAATAAAACTCTTAGTATACTAATTATAATTATCTTCTTAAAAGTAGTTAAAGTTAAATTCGAATTAATCTAGATAGATAAAAAGCTTAAATATATTAATCAAAGATAAGAATAAGGAAAACTAGTTATAACTTTTAATAAAGTAATTAATCTTCTTAAAGTTTAATTAGTAAATAGAGTATATAAACTAAAAGGAAAAAGTATATATATAATAACTACTAGTAATAGTATAATAGAACTAATAACTATTATAACCTCTTTTAATAAAGTTAATTTAATTAATCGAAATAAATTCTATTCTTATTATTTTAAAAAGTAGTTTTTAGACTTAAATAATAAATATTTTTAGAAACTAAAGAATTATAGTATATTTAAAAATATATTATAAAGAAAACTAACTAAAGAGAACTTCAATATTAATAATATTAAGAAAGTTAAAGAAAGACTTAAGAATTTTAAATAGAATAATATTAGAAAAGTTATAAAGAAAAAAAAGATTTTATTAACTAATATATTAATAATAAATAGTTTACTATCTCTATTTCTTGGAAAAGTAATAATAGTAATTATTTACCTTTCTTTTATATAAACTAATAATCCTAGTATATATTTTATTCTAATTATTATTAAAAAGTATTATCTAATTAACTCAACTTTTCTTAATAATTATAGTATTATATATTTAATTAATAATATTTCTTTACTAGATAATAGGAAGTTTACTAAGTTTAATAATAATAATTTTATTAAATATAGAACTTTATTACTTCTAATTATTAAATATAATATCTATATTATTAAGAATATCTTTACTAAACTAAAAGGACTTAAAACTAAAAACTTAGTTTTAATTAATATAACTTTTATTCCTAGTTTTTATATTAATATTATTTTAAAGTCTTAACTAGTAAAAGTAAACTTATAATTTTATAAACTTAACTATACTTTAAAATATAATATATTAGAGAAAAGTATAATTATTATATCTTTTATATAAAAGTTTAACTTAATCTTCTTTTAATTTAAGAAAGTTATTTTCTATTTAAATATATTAAATAATATTCTTATAAACTAAGCTATAATAATATACTTAGTTATTTATTATAAAATTAGTAAACTATTTAAAAGATTATATAACTTATTATTTAATAGAGTAGATATAATATAAATATAGTATAATTAAGTTAAATATCTAAAATAAAAGGCTTTAGAATACTTAGTAAATAAAGTAAAAAGTATAAAAATTAAAAAGATTTTAAAAATCGATTATAAATATTATATAAAAGTATATATAAAATAAGTAATCAATTATTATTTAAAAAACTAATAATTATTATAGCTTTTTTATAAAGTTATATAAGATCTGTTTAACTTTCTAATATTATTCAATAGATATTTTTAATTACTATTAATCAAAGAACTATATAATAATAAAATCTTTAAAATTCTACTAGTTAATAAAACTTATTATAAAGTATTTTATATTATTACTAATTTTAAAATATAAATAAAATAATAGTATTACTTATTAATATATATTATTAAGTAAGATAATAATATATTAATAATTAGAATTAATAGTTATACTAAGTTTAAATAATAGACTAAAATAGAAGGAATTAAAATAGAGTTATTACTAATTTATACTTATAAATCAAATAATATAATAAAGTATATAAGTTAAAAGATTATTATTAAAATAATAAAAATATAAATTTAAATAGGACTTCTTATAAATCTATAATCTAAAATCGTATAAATAGTAATTTACTTATATAATATTAATCTTTTATAATAATAAGAGTTTAGAACTCTAAATAAAGTTTTTAATAATTAGTTTAAATAATACTTTCGTTAATATAATCTAGTACTAATAATATTAATTATTACTAACTTATACTCTAATTAGAATAGTATTTATTATTTTAATTATTATATCTATTTTTTCAATAAGGAATAAGAAATATAAATAAATAAGAAATAGTATAAAGTAAATTTAAAAGTATACTTTAAATATATAATAAGTTATATACTTAGTATATAGATTTATAGAATATAGATTTTAAAATTTAATTAGATTATTATTACTTGAAATATTTAGTTTAACAAGAATATTATTTATTCTAAAATAATTAAAAAACAAGAATTAGTTTTAAAAGAATTATTAAATAACTTTATTTAAACTTTTAATATAAATATTATTGAAAACCCGGATAGATTAATACTAGAAAATAATAATATTATTAAACTTATTTTATTTATTAAAAAGTTTACTTTAGAAAATACTAAAAAACAAAACTATTATAAATAGGTTTTGAGAGTAAAGAAACTTAATAATAATAAATAGATATCTCTTAGTAATATTTACTTTAAAGATAATAGCTTATATCTAAATAGTAATAAAAGTAATCTAAATATATAAAACTTTAATAATTAGTTTAAAAATTAAAAAGATAATAGAATTTTAACTATCTTAAATTAAACTTAGAATATAGAAGTAATAAACTTTATTAATAATAAGTAAAGTTTAGAAAAGATTAGAATAAAGAATTTAAAACTAAATATTACTATTCTTTTAAACTTATTAATAATCGAGAAAATCTCTAAGTTCAAAAGTAAAATAGATTTTGAATATATTAATATAGTTAATATATTCTATAAAGAATATAAAGATAGTTTAGATAAAGAAATATCTAAGTATATACTTCTCTAAATTGAAGATAAACTATATTACTTTATATATATATTATATAATAATAACTAGTTATATAAAAGAAATCGAATTAAGTTTTATTTCGAAAAATTAGATAATAATCAATTACTAAATATATTAATAACTAAATTACTATTTAAAAGATTAAGATTTATAATCGAGATTCTAGTAAGAAAAGTAAATAGAACTAATAAAATTAATTAAGATTTATTTACTTTTTAATTATCTAGTTTAACTAATATATTAAGAAAGAAGAAAAGATATTATTCTTAATATAACAAAAAGATTATTAATATCTTTATTAATATAATTATCTTTTAATTGTCTAAATAAAGTATTAAGAAGTTTAATAATTTCTATAATATATTCTAGTTTAATTAGCTAAATATAAATAAAGATAAAAAGTAAAGAAACTTTATAATACTCTATAATATAATAGTAGTAATAATTATAAATAAATCTAAAAAACTTATAATAAAATTATTATAGTTATTTAAAATCTATAAAACTTAAATACTTAAAGTATTTAAATATTACTAAGATTTTAAAAGTTACTTATTAGAATTAATATTCAAAGTTAATTATAATAAGAAGATTAATAATTTTAAGTTTTATAATATATAAAAAGAAGTTTTAAGAAGTTTAACTATAATAAATCTAATCTCTTTTAAATAGATATTTACTTATAAAATTAATTAAGATAGATTTATTATTAAATATAAATTATACTTTATAATAAAGAGTAATCTCTAAGTTAAAAATATAATTAAATCGATATATACTATAATACTTATATTCTATTCTTTTTAGATAATTATAACTATAATTACTAAATTTAATTTTAAAACAAAGTAATATAATATAGTTAATATCTTTATAAATATATTATATAATCTAAGTAAAGAACTAGTTATATATTATCTTCTAAATAAATACAAAGTTGAAAATATAATTATAATTATTAACTATACTTTTTATAGCTTTCGAGATTTCCTAGTAATATAATTTAAAGACTTTATTAAGACTTTAACTAGTTTAGGAATAAAACTATATTCAAATAAGCTTTATATACTAGTTAGTAAAGATTGTAAAGTATTAATATTATTTTTTATAGATAATATTTAAGTAATTTATAATAAAAGTTATAAAAAGGAAGTTAAAAGAATTATAAATAATATTCGCTTTATATATAAACTATATAAAATAAATAATACTAAGTAGTTTCTAGAGATATAAATAATTAGAAACTGTATCTAGAAGAAACTATAACTAGTTTATAATATTTATATAAAGAAGATTAGTTAGAAATTCGATCTTATAAAAAATAATTTTATAAATATTCTACTTTTAATTATAGAGTTTAAAAAAAATAAAGGAGTTATAATAAAATTGAAAGTTAAAGAGTATTAAAAGAAAGTAAAATCGATTTTATATACTATAATTATATTATATATAGATATTGCTTTTATAGTTTTATAATTTTTCTACTTCCTAACTAATCTATTAGAAGAATATTTGAAAGTAGTAAATTACTATATCAATTATTTATAAAGAATAAGATATCTTATTATAGAATATAATATAGATTACTTATTATAACTACTTATTATTTTAGATATATCTTTTACTAATAATAATAAAATAAAGTAATCTTTTTAAAAGTATATAATATTACTATATAGTAGATTGATTATCTAGAAAGTATTAAAATAAGATATAATAATAATATCTATAATTAAAGTTAAACTACTTAATATAAAGTAAATTACTAAAAAAACTATAATTATAAAAAGACTATTAAAAGAACTTGATCTAATTATCTTTAAACTTATTACTATCTATTATAATAATACTTAAGTAATAAGATTAATAGTAAATAAAAATAAGTAAATCTTAACTAAATTATAATATATAAATATTTAAAATATATAGTTAAAATAGGAATATATAAAGAAATTATTTAATATTATTTATCTTTCTACTAAAGATATACTAGCTAATAGTCTTATTAAGAATTTTATATATTAATAGTTTAAATACTTTTATACTTATCTAAACTTATAAAATATAAGAGGAAAAATCGAGAAACTCAACTTAGTAATTAATAATCTTTAATTAATCTTTTATTTATTAATATTTTTATTTGATTTATAGTCTTAAGATAAGTATTTAATAATAAATTTATATTTAAAATCTATAGAAAAGTTAGATTAAATCGATCAATCTTTTAAAAAACTATTAAAGTTTTTATTTAAAAATTAACTCTACTCTATTCCTTTTAACTTATTATCAAAAACTTAAAGTATAGTAATTAAGAAGTACTAATTATATTAGAAATATACTTTAATAGATAGATAATCTTATATAATATACTTTGATAAATTTAAAATTTAAAAGAATATAAACTAATAGATAAATAATCTAAAATAATATAAAGGAAAATATAAATAAGAATCTTAGTTTAGGAATATAATATTATAATTCTATAAGCTAGATATAAAGTAATTTAAAATACTTTTTATATATTTTATAAAAATAAGAGGATTTTAAATTTAAAATAAACTTAATTCTTAAAACTAATTTCTAAACTAAGTTTATAAGAGTTAAAAGAACTTATCTTAAGTTATCTCTTTAGAATTTAACTATTACTTTAATTTAGCTATTATTAATATCTCTACTTTCTTTATAGAAAATTTATTTATTATCAACTTTATAATTAAATTAACTTATATCTTATATAAAGTAATTAACAATCTAGATATATTCGAAGAACTTAAAGAGTGAATAAAGTAATTAATATTATAGTAAAATCTTTAAGAAGTAGATAAAGTTTATATATTAAGAAGATTTCAACTAAATAAAGATATTAGAGTATTTATAAAAATAGAAGTATTTTAAATATAAGAAGTAGTAAAAGAGTATATATAAAGAAGATAATAAAACGAATTTAATTTATTTATAAAATTAAGAAAAGTATATAAAGTAGAAATTTGTTTATAAATACTATTAGAGATAATAATCTATATTAATTAAAATATACTTATTATTCTAATATAAAGTATAAAGAATATTCTATTATAAGAAGGACTTTGAAAAGTAGAAAGTATACTAAAGTTTCTAATATAACGAAGACTTAGTAAGTAAGTAGTAAGAATTTTAAATAAAGTAAAAATATTATTATTTTTAAACTTATTACTTTTATTATTAACCTCTTTTACTTTTATATCTTCTTTCTTAGATTTATTATCTAAAAGCTTATTATTAAAATTAATTTTAAAAACTTCTATTTAATATTGAAAATATATTCTAGCTTTTATAAATTCCTAGAAATAAAATTAATAAGTTTATTATAATAGAATATAGAATATTACTTTCTCTAATACTCTTTTTTTAGACTTAGTTAATAAAGTCTAAATAGAAAGAAGAAGCTTTTTAAAAATAGACTAATATTTTTTTATTTTATAAAACTAATATCTTTTAAATTTACTAAGATATTTACAATTATAATAAATACTTTACTTATTACTATAAAAAGTACTCTAAATATAAATCTTATAAAAAATAGAATATTTTTCTCTATACTCTTCTAAGTTAAACCGATTCTACTATTTAGTATAAAGAGTTTTAATTATAAGTTTATTACGAGATTTCTTAAAAAGATTATTTAAAAGTATATTCTTAAAACTATTTATAAGATTAATTAGATTAAAACTAGAATAAGAATCTTTATAAAAACTTTAAAAAGTTCTAAGTAGCTTAGTAATATTATAACTAGATAAACTATATATATTAGACTTAGAATAATAATTACTATAACTTAATTAAAAAGTAATTAATAATAATATTATCTAACTTTTAAATAAACTAACTAGATAAGATTTTCTATAAGTAATTTTATAATTTAATTAAAGAATAATCTAATTAATAAAAGTAAAAAAAGTATATTATTAAATATAAATATCTATATATTATTTGATATAATTTATTATTAAGTATAAAAAGTATATAATAAACTAATTTATATATAAGTAAAACTTTTAATTAAGATATTCTAAAAAAGTAATAAAATAGTTATTTATAAAAAACCTATTTAGACTAGATATAAACTATATATTTAATAAAGCTTTAATAGATATATTTAGTATTTTATAACTCTTTAACTTCTAAAAATAAAATAGAACTTTTATATTATATTATTCTAAAGGAAAAGTAAATATTTACTTAATATTTAAAATAGTTATACTTAGAATAAAGAAAGGAAAATTATAGTAAAATATATAAGATTATAAAAATATAAACTTTTTATTAACTATTTAAAATATAGAATCAATTAAATCGATTTCTATATAATCGAAAAAAAAAAATAATCTAGTAAATCTCTTTAGTATATTAGTAAAAGTATAGTTAGTATAATTAGAAGTAGAAGCTAATTATAATAGCTAAAAGCAAGAAAAGTCTAATTAAACTTAGTTACGAAAAGATTAGTAATTAGAAGATAAAAAGATTAAAAAAGTAAAATAAAAACTAAACTTATTTATAAGAACTAAGTAGTAAAATCTCGAATACTTTTATCAAACTTAACTAAAAGTAAAACTACTTTATAATTAGAAAATATAAAACTAGAAGATAAAAAGAATTAAACTTATTTATATTATTCTTATAATATATATCTATAAGTAGTTAAGGATATATAAAGAGTTGATTTTATATTATTTGATTATAAAAAGTATATTTAATAGAATATATATTAATATAATAATCTAGTATATTAGTTAATATATAATTATTCTTACTTTTATTCCTCTTACTTATATTAGAACAATTCTACTTAGAAGATATAATAATTATAATTATAAGTATGAAAATTAGAAGAAAAATAAATAGAAAGTGATAATATAGATAGTAATACTATAATATATATATATTATATAAATAGAAGAAATATTTCTATTATAAAGTATATAGGAAATTTACTTTAAATCTTATTATTATAATAATAATTTACTAAAAACTAATCTTGACTAAAGTAATAATAATAAAAATAATTATCTAAAATAAATAGTTTTAATTAATAGTTATTTACTAAATTAACTAGATACTTATAAGTATATTTCTAATAAATATTTAATTTTCTGATTATAATATTATTAACTAAGAAGACTACTTAATAATTATAAAAATTATATCTACTAGGATAAAGCTTTTTGAAAATCGATTAAAAGTAAAAGTAATTTACTAAATATATAACTTTTAAAATAGGATATTAGAAATTATTTTATTTATTAATCTCTTTCCTTTTCTTAATATAGTTTAAAGTTATAATCTAGAAAGTATATTATAAAAAGTATTATTTAACTTGATAATTATATTAGTACTAATTAGCTAATATAATTAGTTTAGTAATATAATTATTACTTTATATAAAATTCGGTAATACTCTAACTGATTATTATAACTATATTGTTAATACTCTATTAATTAAATAACTAAGAGAATTAACTAAAAGTTAGATTAGCTAAAAGAATTAATTAAAAAGTAATAATTAAAAGTCTTATTCTTTATTATCAATTAATATAATTAGTATTATTCTCTCTTAACTAAGAATCTCTATAAAAGAAGAAGAGATTTTTAACTAAAGAGAAAGTAGTTAATTCTTACTTTACTACTTCTATTCTTATTATTATACTACCTAGTTATTAGTATCTTTGATATAATTTAAAGAAAATAAATTTACTACTTAAATAATTATTTTATATAATTAATATAACTTATAATTTAAATAAAGTAGTAGAATAAAATAAAGATTTTAAAATAAATAATATAAAATATAGATTCTTGAAAATTAAATAAAGTAAAATTAAGTATATAAATAATAAGAAAGATATAAATATTAAAATCCTTATTATTAAAATCTTTAATATACTAAGTATATTCTTCTTAAATAAATAATAACTTAATATTTATATAATTGATATTTAGATTAACTAGTTAAACCTCGAAGTATTTAATAAAAGAAGAAGATTAATTAAAAAGTATAAAAAGTTTTTATAATAGCTTAATAATTAAATATAATAAAAAGATAAATAAAAGATTAATAACTAAATATAATAAAAAGAAGAGTAATTTAGTAATTAAATATAATAAGAAAATAAATAAACGATTAATAATTAAATATAATAAAGAGAGAAATAATTTAGTAATTAAATATAATAAGAAGAGAAATAGTTTAATAACTAAATATAATAAAAAGAGAAATAACTTAGTAATTAAATATAATAAGAAGATAAATAAATAATTAGTAATTAAATATAATAAAAAGAGAAATAACTTAATAACTAAATATAATAAATTTTAAAATAATATAATATATAATAAGTAGAAAACTTAATAGAGTATAAATATAATAAATATTTAAATAATTAATATAAATAATAGATATTTAAATATAAATAAAATTAAATAGAATTTATTAAAGAAATATTAAGTATTTAATTATAATAATTATCTTTTTCTTTTTCTGAATATTTCGAGTAATTATAGTAAAAGTATAATATAATTTTACTAATATATTAATAAAGTATTATATAAAACTAAGTTAATTTTAAAGAATAGTATATTTATATCTATTTTATATCTATATAAAGAAAAAAAAAACTTTATTATTTTAATTTATATTTATCTAATTATTAACTTTAAATTTAATTATTACTTATTTTTATACTTTTATTATTTTTATATAATTGAAATATATTATCTATATTAAATAGAGTTTAAAAGTATTATATTTAAAGAATTAATAAATAATTATATTTAAAGTAACTTTATTTTTATTCGATAAATCTATATAAATACTAGTTATTATTATAAATACTTAAGAAGAATCTTCTTATAAACTATTATTATAAATATAAACCTCCTTTATATTTATATTTAATTATATAATATAGATATTATAATATAGAATTAAAGTATTAAGATTTATAAGTTTCTTTTTATTTTTAAAATCTATTTTAATCTTATATTCTATATATAAAAGAATAGTTTAGAGAATAAAAAATATAATTAATCTTATAGTAATTACTTTTGAATTAATCTATTATTTAATATATTTATAAAGTTTTAAATTTAAAAAGTAAAAAAAAATACTCTTTTAAATTATATCTTATAACTTTTTAATTTTATTATTTTATTTTAATATAAAATAATAAACTTAACTTTCTTTTTTATTTTTAATATCTATTTTTTTAATCTTTTTTCTTTTAAAAAAAGATTTATTAAAACTAGAAAAAGATTTGAAATACTTTTTAAAATTAAAGTTAAGATAGAATATAATTATAATATTATTTAACTTATTTATAAAAGTTTATTTAAAATAAAATAGTTAATAAAGAAAATTAATAAAATTTTTTAAATAATTAAAAAGAAAAATTATTATAAGAAAGTAGATATTATTTTTTTAAACTTATTAAATAAACTTTATATATAATATATCTAGATTATAAAGAATATAAGCTTTATTAATTATAATATATATAAAAAGATATAGAATAGTATAAATAAAATTAATAGTATAATTATCTTTTAATTTTATTTAAAAGAAAAAGATAGATTTATATTTAATATTCTTTATTTTATTATCGATTATAAATATATTAAAGTTTATTTCAGATTTATTCTATATAAACTTTACTTTAGATAATTATATTTCTTCTTTTTCTAGTTAATAGAAAGTAATAATATTAGAAGTATTAATATAATTAAGAGTTTAATAAAACTAAATATTATAAATAGTAAAAATAAAAATAAGATTAGTTTATAAATAGAAAAGTTAGTAATATTAATTTAAAAGTTAAAATTAAGATATTATAATCTAACTATTTATTAATTCAATATAATAATATAATATTCTAAATATTTATTAACTTAATATAATAATAGTTTTTTATTTAAGAATAAAAAATAGATATAGAAATTAATTTAACTTCTTTAATAAATAAGAATAATAAGATTTAGATAATATTTTATTATATAAAAATAATAAGATTTAACTAAAGAAAATTTAATTATAAAAGTTAAATAGAAAAATATAAAAAAGTATAAAATTATAAAGTTTGAAAATTAAAAAGATATATATATTTAAATTTATAAAGTTAAAAGTATCAAGAATTATATTTAGATATTTATAATTACTTAGTTTTACTAATATTTTAAAATAAAAAGTTTTTTTAATTCTAAATAAAGTTTTAAAGAATTAATATATTTTAAAAACTTTTAAAAAGAATTTCTTAATATCTATTTATTAAACTTTAATTATTTAACTAAGATAAATAATCAATATTACTTAATATACTTATAATTAAAATAATAAGTAGATTTATATTATATTTTAAAACTTAATAAAGTTAAAAGTAAAAATAATTTTCTTTAAACTATATATAAATCTAATAATAAAATTATAAATAAAAGAGTTTTCTATTTATTTTATTAAATATACTATTAAAGATAAAAGTTAATTAAAAGTTTATTTAGATTTAAAAAGAGTTAATATTAAAAGATAAACTTATTAATAATTTAATAAAGTTTATAAGATAATATATTATCTAAAGTAACTTTTAAATAGAATAAATAAAGATTAACTTATTAATATATCTCTTTAAAACTAAAAAGTAGTTTACTTTATATAATTATCTTTTTCTTTAATATTTACTAAAGTATATTTTTCTTATTATTCTCTTTATAAAATTTAAATATAATAATTATATAAAAATTAATAATTATTTCTATATTAGTTTTATTTTTATTAATAAGAGAAAATAGAATTATAATTTTATTATTATTATTACTAAGATTTATATTTAATATAATTATATCTTTATTTAAATTATTAAAAAAAGAAAAGATAATATTATTATTATTATTATTATTATTATTATTATTATTAAGTTTATTTTCAAGTATAGTAAAAGTAGTATTATTATTATTAAATTTATTTAGAGATATAATAATAATAGTATTATTATTATTAAGTTTATTCGAGAGTATAATAATATTATTATTATTATTATTAATAATATTTAAAAGTATAATAATAATAATCTTTAAACTATTAATTTCTTCAATTATATTTAATAAAAATATAGATCTAATATCTATATCTTTTATTTATATTTTATTAATTTTATTAAAGTTTTAAAGTATATTTATAAACTAAATTAAATCTTTTATAAATATTAATATTTAATTTTTAATAATAAATAGATATTTAACTTAATTCTTATTAACTATATAAGATTTATTATAAAGTTATAATATCTTTATTAATATTACTTCTAGTATAAGTATATTTTTTATAAATTCTAGAAATATTATATTATTTCTATTAATTAGATAGTTAGTTTTCTTAAAGAGAGTAAAAGTATTAAAATCAGAATCTTCTATTATATATATCTTAAATTTCTTAATATAAAATCGAAACTAGTTATATAAAGTAAATATTTTATTTTTATCTTTAAAAAGTTAAAAGTCTTTAAATATTTTATTAATAATAAAACAAAGTTTAAAAGTATTTATTTATATTAAAACTTATAATTTTAAAAAGATATAATTTAAAGAGTTTTTATATTTATATTATTAAAAGATATTAAAAACTTAATATTAATTTTAAAAAGAATATTTAAAAAAGTATATATTAAAATCTTTATTAAAAAGAATAACTAATAGAAAAAGTAATCTTTATTTAAAAAAACGAATAATTATTATAATAATTATAATATATATAATTATCTATTTATTAACTTTACTTTTATATTTATTAAAGTCTTTGATTTATATTTAAATAATAATATCTTTATATTTATTAATAATAGAATTCTAGTTAAAGAAAAAATTGAAAAAATATTTATTTATAACTAAAAGTATAATCTTTTATTTAAATAAATAATAGCTTTATTCTTATATTTCTTTTTATTTCTTTAAGATAATAGTAATATTTAAAAGAAATATTAATTCGATTATATTAGTTTACTTAATTTAAGAATATAAAGTTATATAAATATAAAGTAAAAGATTAGTAAATTAATATAATAAGAAGAGGAAAAGTTATTAATAACTAAATATAATATAAAGAGAAAAGTTATTATTAAGTATAATAAAAAGAAAAAGATAATTAATAACTAAATATAATAAAAATAGAAAAGATTATTATTAATTAAAGATAATAAAAAGAGGAAAAGTAATTAGTAATTAAATATAATAAAAGTAGAAAAGATTATTATTAACTAAGTATAATAAAAAGAGGAAAAGTAATTAGTAACTAAGTATAATAAAGATAAAAAGAATAATTAATAACTAAATATAATAAGAAAAAAAAGATAATTAGTAATTAAATATAATAAAAGTAGAAAAGATTATTAATATTTAAATATAATAAGAGAAAAGTAATTAGTAATTAAATATAATAAAAGTAGAAAGGATTATTAATAACTAAATATAATAAAAGTAGAAAAAGTAATTAGTAACTATATATAATAAAGTTATAAAAAAGATAACTATTTAGTATATTTAATTAATAAGAATAATAAAATATTACTATTATATAAAGATAATAAAGAGATTAAACTAAGAAGTTTTATAATACTAATATAATTAAAAAGTAAATAAAATAAGATAATTATATATAAATAATAAAAAGAAAGTAAAAGATTTTATATATATATTTAATATAGATATTATACTCTAGAAATATATATATAAAAGAAAATCTATATATCTAACTAATAATTTTAAAGAATTTTCTATACTATTTTTAATATATCGAAATTATTTATATATAGTTTTATAATTCGATTTTATTCTTTTTATAATTTTATAAATAAGATTTTTTAAGTAAGAATTATTATATTGTTTTTTAAATAGATTCTAATTATATTATTATCGATATTTATTAGAAATAGTATTATTAAGAAAAAGGTTAATATTATTTAATTTGAATCTAGACTTTTTTTTATTTAAAGTATTTATAAATTCGAATAATATAACTCTAAATAATATATTTAATTCTAAATCGTTTAAAATATTATTTTAACTTTTTTCTTATTAGATAATATATTTCTTATTCTATTTATAATATTTTTAATTATTTTTTTCTTATATAGTTTAAACTTCTTCTATTACTTTATCTTTTAATTACTTTTCAATTTAGACTTTACTTTATTTAATATTCTTTTATTTAAATATTTATCTAATAAACTTAGTTTTATATATAAATAAGTTTAGTATATTTAAACTTAATCTTTAAATATATAAGATAAATTATATTAAAAGTCTATTTTTATTTATAATAATATTTTAGTTAAAAAGATTCTAATTTATTATATTCGAATTTATTTTAAATATATTAATTAGAGATAATAGATTAAACTAGTTAGATATTCTAATACTTATTAATTTATATAATAGATTAATAAAATAATAGAAATTTATAATATTAATAATTAGTAAAGAGATAAAAAGAAAGATATTCTTTAATATTTATATATAAAAAGTATAAAAAGTTAATTTTATATTCTTATTATCTTTATATAAGAATTTAATTTATATATTAATAAAGTTTCTTTAGAACTTTATTTTATAAACTTTAATATCTTATAAATCTAAAATTAATAAATAAAGTAAACTAATAATTTAGAAGTTAAAAGAAATAATAAAAAGAATTTGAAATATACTTGAAAATATTAAAGCTAGTTATAAATAAATATAAATAAATATAAATAGTTTTTATAATTAAGTTAAAGTTAAATTAGAATAAATTTAAATAAAATTTAAATAAAGTTAAATAAAGTAAAAAGATTAAAAAAAAAAAAAAAAAGAAATTATTAAATTAGAAAATATAAAAATTTTTTTAATCTAAATTATCTAAATTAAAAAAAAGTAAATTTTAAAAGTAAAGTAAAGATAAAATAAAAGTAAAATAAATTTAAAGTAAATTTTATACTAAGAATTAATAGTCTAATATAAAGTTAATAAAATCTTTATTTTTACTTTTATTAAATAAAATAAAAGTAAATTGAAAATAAAGTAAATTCTTTATTAATAATTTGTAGTTTTATTTAAAATTAATAAAAATTATCTTCTTATTATTATTAATTTATAATAGTTTATTTATAAGAAAATAAAAAAAACTTTCAAATTCTAATTACAATAATATAAAAAAAGAAAAATATATTTTAAATTATAACTCTAATAATAAACTATTATATAAAGTTAATAAGAATAAGAATTTTATTCTTTTAGATTATTTACTATATATAGATAATATAGAAATATACTTATAATTAAAATAAAGTTATATAATAAATAGAATTATTTATTATATTATAAATCGAGATTATAATATACTTTAAAAGTATTAAAAAAGATTTACTTTTTATTTCTTTTCTTTATATATTTAGAAGACTATATAGTATAAATATCTAATTTTAAAAAAAAATATTCTAATTATTTAAAGTCTATTATTTCTCTTCTATTTTTATTTTCTTATTTTATTTTATATTCTTTTTCTTTTATAATAACTTATTTTCTTTCTTTTCTATTTATCTTTTAATCTCTTATTATTAAATTTAAGTTTAGTATATAAATTTTACTTTTATTATTTCTATTAAGATTTACTTAAAAGTAATATATAAATTTCGAAATACTTTTATTATAACTTTATTCTTTAAAATTTATATAAAGACTTATATTATCTTGAGAATAAATTAATATATTATCTATATTTTAAAATATATATTAGTCTAAATTCCGAAATAGTAAAAGTAAATATTTATAATTATAAAATCTTTAATAATAGTATAATTTCTTACAAATTATATTAATAAGTAGTATAAAAAGTAAACTTTATAAAAAATATATATAAGTGTTAAAAGTAAAGTACTTATTATCGACAAATAGATTACTTTACTTTAATTCACTTATAATGAAAACTTTTATATAAGCTACTTATATAAATAATTTCTATAAAAGTATAAAGTAATAAGATAATTAAAACTAGAAGTATACTAGTTAAATATTCTAAAGTATAATATTTATAACTATATATTAAGTCTTTCTATATTAATTAGTCTTGTAATTCAGATTAGAACTATCTTAACTAATTAACTAATTAACTAATAATAGTATTTATAATAAGAGGATAATCTAAAAGCTAAGTAGAAGAAAAAACTAAGGGATAAAACCTTCCTTAATAAGATAGTAACTAAAACCTCTTCTAAATAAAAGTAAATATAACTTATCTAATACTCTCTATACTCTTACTAATAAGTATTAATAAATAAAGTAATAGAAGTAGAATTAGAAGGTATATTAATATCAAGATCAAGGAATATAAAAGTTTAAAAGTAATAGACTATAATATATAAGAAATATATTAAGAAGACTTCGTCGACTTCAATAAAGTAAAGTTCAAAGTAATTAGAATAAAAGTATATATAACTTTTAAGAATATATTTCATTTATATAATATATTCGTTAGATTAACTAAAACTTTAAAATATACTTTAGAACTGATAATTACTATTTAAATATAAATAGAATAGTGTTATGACCCCGGTTATATAGCAGCCTGAGGACCTTAGGCTCAAAGGGTAGCCACCTGTAATTAGTAGGTATTAAACCTCCGCTCTTAGATAATATAGTAAAGCAAAGACGAAGAGTCTTTACCTTAGGTACGAGGACAGAAGAGGTACCAACGTTTATCAGTATACCTTCGGGTAGTACGGTACCCAAGGTCAAGAAGTATTTACTAAAGGATTAGTACCTAAGAGATACTAGGTACCCTTAGTAGAACTTTAGGCAGGGACTTAGCGGTCCTAGTACTTTTAGCATACTAGGACTGCTGGGACTGACGGGACAACAGAGAACGAAGGTCTATATAAGTAGATAGTTTTCTTATAGTATATAGAGCTTTGTACTCAACTTTCAATTATAACTTGTTATCTACTATCGTAATTATTCGATTCCCTGTATGACTATTATCAATAATAAACTGTACGATATTACTTTCGACCTTACTATCGCTTAGTAATCGAGATCCTGACTACTTCTATGTAACTTAGAAAACAAGATTCGTAACACTTTGAGTACTATTGTTGCTTCACATACCGAATCGAAAATAGCCTTGATTGCTACTCTAGTATCTGAACTACTAAACCAGACAGTAGTACAAGGAACCGCTACAAATTCAGCTAGAACTACCGTACTAGACTGTGATGGAGACGTGTATATAGATGCTTATTATGAAGAAAGCGAGAGCGACGACGACGGGCTAAGGGAGTTTAGACTCCAGGAAACCTTGAAGGTTGTACTACCAGAAAAGTACAATAGCAATAGAAAAGAATTGGATACTTTCCTTTTACAACTAGGAATGTACTTTAGATTTAACGCCGATAAGTTCGAAACTCGAAACGCTAAGAGTCTCTGGGCAGTCTCCTACCTCAGAGGCGAAGTAGCTAAATAGATCGAACTTTTCTTATCTGACTATTTCGAAAATAGTAGGGATCTAGAACAAATGATAGCGACTACCTATGTTATTTTCGGAAGCTTCGATGGATTCCGAATAGAAATCAGAAGAGTATTTAGGGATATCGATATTACTCGAACCGCCGAAAAAAAGATTCTTAAATTAAAATAGACCGGATTAGCTATCAGTTATGTAACTGAATTCCGAAAATTTGGCAATCAAACTAAATAGGGAGTAGAGGCTTTTATTAGCTATTACGAAATAGAACTCAAACTATTTATTCGGAGGGAATTATCAAGAAGAGATCCAATTACGAATATAAACGATCTAATCGAGGAAACTATTCGAATCGATAATCGCGAGTACGAATTCTAAAGAGCAATTAGCTTTGGAACTACTAGACAACAAGGACAATGTTACTGTAAGAACGAAGGAAGACTAAGGTTTACTAAACAACGATACTCTAAGGAAGAGACCTACAGTAACCCTATAGAGTTAGATTCTATAAGCTCTAAGAATAACCTTTCCTAGGAAGAAAAGAACTATAGACGAGAAAAGAAGCTTTACTTCGAATACGGATTCCCAGGACACTAAGCAAGAGATTGCCAAAAGAAATCTCAAGTACAGAAACTAAAGAAGAATACCTGGAAGAAAAAGGGACAGCTCAAGATATTAGTAAGTAATAGTGGTTACCAGGGGAAAGATACGCCTAGACACCAAATCAGTATAATGAGTAGACGACCTAGTGATCAGGACGGCGATCACGTATCACTATCCTGGACGGTATATTATAACGATCACTGCTTAGTATATCAGTCAGATAAAGACAGTGCAAATTAGTATCCCAAGAAACCACGAAGAAAAGGGAACCAAGTGGATATACTTAGGCAACAGTTAAAGAATATAGTATATACTCCACCGCAAATAGGAGAAGAATAGACTATCGAAGAAAGAAACAATACGTAGAGAGTCAGAGTTTGGACTTACCTAGATCGAGTAGTCAAATACTATAACTACACCGGAAATCCTGAACCCAGAGTAGGTGAAACCTATATACTAAAATATACGGATAGCAAGTGTTTTGGATGGAAACAAAACAAGATAGGAAAAGTCTATTAGGAGTTTTTCAGAACAGATTTTAAGGATGCGGAACCTAAGCTTGACTAATATTGGGTTATGTTCCGATATTTAAGAAGAACGCAACTATAGTATCAGGTCGGAAAAGAGGAGAATGTTTATGTAGAACAACCGGTAATACAGTTTTTGGCTGAAGGCTAGGTGTACTATATAAAATCGATAAACGAAGGAGTCAGGATATAGTGGAACGTATTGACTATAGAACTTTATTACGAAATACTCTATATCGATCAGGAATAACTCGCTAAGTCATTCAGGGTGCCAGCTATAGAACTAAGAGTTAGAGAGCTGAGAGCCACTTAAGGGTCAGGACAGATCCTTTACGAGGTATATATAAACGGGCAAATACTCCGAGCTATAATAGACTCGGGAGCAACGGAAAATTTTATAATACTAGAAGCTGCGACATCTGCGAAACTGCGAACTCTCAGGAAACAAGTTCCATACAGGCTTACACTTGCCGACGGGTAATTAGCTAAAGGTGATGGAGTTGTTCAGTACGAAACACAGGAATTCTCAATACAGCTAGAACGGTATTCTGAACGGATAAAAATAGACTTAGTCTTGCTAGAAGGACACTAAATGATTTTGGGAATACTATAGCTGGAATACTATAATCTGCACATCAACTAGGTTGGACGGACCTTGAAGTTTGATAAGTGCAAGTGCAAAACGGAAATTGTACAAGGTTTTGCAAAACCGATACCTCGGCTCGGGAAGCAGTAAGAAAAACTATATACGTTGAAAGCAAACAATGCTCTGGAGGTTGGATACCTAGCCTAGGATCCCTCACTAAAGGATATACTAGTGCAGTACCAGAAATACACTGAGATCTTCAAGGAAAGGCCTCAAGAGGACGTCTTACCAAAGCACTAGCCTTGGGATTATAAGATAAAATTGGAAGAAGGAAAAGAGCTACTATTCTTACCAATTATACTACTATCGGAGGAGAAGCTTAAGTTGCTTCGCGAATACCTCGACGAGAATTTAGCTAAAGGATTCATCAGGGAATCCTCATCGCCCGCAGGAGTGCCGATCTTCTTTGTACCAAAGAAGGGGGATAAGAAAGGTAGACCTATTATCGACTACCGGAAGCTCAACACTATTACTATCAAGGATCGATACCCGTTGCTATTGGCTAGTAAGCTACAAGATCGAATTAGGAAAGCTAAATATTTTACGAAGTTGGATCAACATGTAGGATTCAATTTAATCCGAATTAGGGAAAGTAACGAATAGAAGACTGTATTCTGTACTCGATATAGATATTACAAGTACCAGGTAATGCCCTTCGGGCTCACAAACGCACCAGCAATATATATAAGGCTAGTTAACAACTTGTTAAAGAAGTATCTTGATAATTATTATATAGCTTACCTCGACGATATTTTAATCTTCACCGAAACCCTTGAAGAGCATATTAAAATTGTACAGGAAATCTTAGATATTCTTCAAAATACAAGTATTTTACTGAAACTATCCAAATACGAGTTTCACGTTATCGAAACCGAATTCCTAGAGTATATTGTCAGTACTACTGGACTCAAGATAAGCCCAAACAAGGTAAAAGAAGTTCTAGAATAGAAGCAACCTACTACTGTTAAGGAAATACAATTATTTTTAGGATTTATGAACTTCTATAAACGATTTATCAGGGATTATTCGAAAATCGTAATACCTCTCACAGAGTTAACCAAGAAGGATATTGAGTACAAATAGAGTAGTACAGCGCAACAAGTATTTGATACCTTCAAACAAGCTTTCACACAAGTACTAGTCCTTATTACCTTCGATCCCGAACAACCAATTACTGTCGAGACAGATACGTCAGACTACGTATTAGGTGCAGTCCTAAGCTAACCGGGCAGAAATAAAAAGCTACAGCCAGTAGTATACTATTCAAGAAAGCTTCAGCCAGCTAAGCTGAATTACGAGATTTATAACAAGGAGCTGCTTGCTATTGTCGATACGTTTAGAGAATAGAGAGTTTACCTTGAAGGATCTAAGTACACAGTCCAGGTTTACTCAGACTATAAGAATTTGGTATACTTCATAACGACTAAAGTTCTAAATAGACAATAAGTACGATAAATAGAAATATTAGCTATGTATAACTTCAGAATACTGTACGTCAAAGGAAATGAAAACACTAGAGCCGATACACTTAGTAGAAAACCAGAATACTTAGAAAACAAAATATACGAATCACACGCTATATTCAGACAAGAAGGAGATTCGTTGATATTCAACACAGCCTAACTAGCCACGATAATATCACTTCGTAACGACTATTTGGAGAAGCAAGTGCAGGAGTACTACGGGAATAATTCCACTGTAAAACGAGTATTAGAATATCTAGGCGAAGGATTCACGATCAAGGATAACGTTATATACTTCCACGGAAAGATATATATCCCTTCAACCCTAGCGAAATAGTTCACTCAGGAACAATATAAGCTACTAGCTCATGGTCATCAAGGAATCACGAAGACGTTCGCAAGGATCAAAGCGAACTTGTACTTCCTACGAATAAGAAGAATAATTGAGGAGGTTATCAGAAACTGCAATACCTGCATATAGAACAAAACCTTATAGTATACTCCGTATAGACAGCTCAAAACTCCGGATACACCTACTTAGCCATGGAAGTCTATCGTATAGGACTTCGTAGTTAAACTACCACCCTCAAAGGATCTAATAACGAGAGTAATGTACAACTCCATCCTGGTCATTATAGATCGATTAACCAAGTTTGGATATATGATTCTATACAAAGAAAGTAGTACCGCTAAGGACTTAGCCTACATATTTTTAAGAATAGTAGCTAGCGTCCATAGTATGCCTACAAAAATTATCTCGGACAGAGACAAACTTTTTACCTCGAAATTCTAGTAGACACTTATAGCTTTACTAGGAATTAAGAGAAAACTCTCTACAGTATTCCACCTACAAACGGATAGGTAGACAGAATAACTGAACCAAACTATAGAACAATATCTACGATATTATATCAATTACAGACAAGACAATTAGGTAGAATTACTACCACTCGCACAGTTCGCGTACAATACTACAAAAGTAGCTACCACAAATATAACACCGGTATATACTAATTTCGGCTTCGAACTCAAGGTATATAATATACAACTACTAGATATAGCAAAATCAGATATAGGAATAACGAAAACAGAGGATCTTAGGAACTTATACGAACAATTGTCACTTGACATTAAGTTCATTACACAACACACAGCGCACTACTACAACACGAAGCGTAGTATAGAACCAACACTTAAGAAGAGAGATAAAGTATACCTTATATAACAAAACATCAACACAAAGAGACCAAGCGACAAACTGGATTATAAGAAATTAGGACCCTTCAAGATCGACGAAGTAGTTGGACTAGTTAATTACAGATTAAAACTACCCAAAACAATGAATATACACCCTGTATTTCATATTTCACTTCTAGAACCAGTACCACCAGGAGCGCCGAATACACCTTACACCGAAATTGAACTAGTCAACCTAAACGCCGAATATAAAGTTGAAGAAATACTAGATTAGAAATATATTAGAGGAAAGCTCTATTATTTGATCAAATAGGAAGGTTACCCACACTCAGAAAACATATAGGAACTAGTCAAGAACTTGAACTGCCCACAGGATTTAGAGAAGTTCCACTAAAGGAACCCTCAGCTTCCAACCAAACAACCAGTTCAGAATCACTTATCGGAGGAAGATCGAAGACCGAAAGATCGACCCCGGAAGAACTAGCCGCCTAAGGAACTTGTATAACTTGCTCAGCCTATTCCTTTTCCAGTCTCTTTTTTTCTTCAAACTCTTCCAGTACATCTATCGTTTGAAGATCGTACTACAACATCTTTCCAGCTTTTTCTTTCAAAACCTTCTACTGTTTTCGCAAACGAAGAATCTTTGCTATAGCTTCCTAAAAGATAGCAATTGCCCTCTCCTCCTTGGCCTCTAGGCAAGCTTCTTCTCGCCGGATACTCTCCCATTCCGATGCAGAACTTCTGTATACATCACAGGGCTTCCTTCCAGCGCTCTTGATATATTCCCCGCAACGGTCGGCCCCAGGAAGAACACGACATTCAAGCCCCTTCTTAGAACAGCGAGAATATTTCATAGGCATTATTTTTCCTTTTTCTTTAGAACGAAAATAAACAGTATTACAACTTTTTACAGACTTGGATATCTCCTTAGGTATAATAAAGAAAGAAGGATCAAAATATTTATCGAAGAAACCCAAGTAGGCACTTCACACTATTATAATAAGTATCGGGATGATACTAGGCTAGAAAAAGGATAGTATTATAACCCCGGTTATATAGCAGCCTAAGGACCTTAGGCTCAAAGGGTAACCACCTATAATTAATAGACATTAAACCTCCACTCTTAGATAACATAGTAAAGCAAAGACGAAGAGTTTTTACCCTAGGTACGAGAACAGAAGAGGTACCAATATTTATCAGTGTACCTTCGGGTAGTACAGTACCCAAGGTCAAGAAATACTTACCAAAGGATCAGTACCTAAGAGATACTAAGCACCCTTAGTAGAACCTCAGGCAGGGACCCAACAGTCCCAGCACTCCCAGTATACTGGGACTGCTGGGACTAACAGGACAACAGAGAATGAAGGTCTATATAAGTAGATAGTTTTCCTATAGTATATAGAGCTTTGTACTCAACTTTCAATTACAACTTGTTACCTACTATCGCAATCATTCGATTCCCTATATGACTGTTATCAACAATAAACCGTACAATATTACTTTCGACCTCACCGTCGCTTAGTAATCGAGATCCTAACCACTTCCACGTGACTCAGAAGACAAGATTCGTAACAAATAGACTTTAGATAAGATTATCTAAATAATAGTAAATCTAAACTTTATTTTTAGATTAAAATTATTATAATATCTATTATAACGACTATAAAATAAAGGACTAATATTTAACTCTTTTAAATTATAAAAGTTATTCTATAAAGTAGATAATATAATTAAAGTAAAAGATAACTTTTAAAGCTTTTAGAATAACTTACCTCTATAATCTACAAAGTATAAGTAATCTAAACTTATATATATATTATTAGATATACGATTAAGCTTCTTATAATACTTCTATTTAGCTTTAATATATATATAACTACTCTAGTAACTACTATATATATATTTTTAATAACTATTCTTATTACTATAATAACTATACTTATTATATATATTACTTATATAAAGATTATTATAGAATACTTAATACTAACTATTATATAACTATACAAATTTAGTAGTTATATAATATAATCTATTTTAGAATATATTAAGAGAGTTTATAAATCTAGTAAAGATATATATAAATAAAATATAATATTCTAGAAAAGAGGATAGTTTCGATTATAAAATTATAGTATTTCTCGATATATATAGAAGAGTTAAGATATTAAAAGATATATTTAGACTAGTATTCCTAATTATACTGATTAGAATAGCTTTCGATTTTTACTATTTATAATACTCAATTAGAAGTATAACTTTCGACTAGATTTATAATATAATTAAAAACTATTTTAAGAGATTAGAATATTAATAAGAAATACTTAATAAATAGAATTATATAATTTTAAACTTATTTATTAAAAAGAACTTATCGAAATCGAAAATTACTTATCTCGACGATATAATAATTGAATTAAAGATTATATTCTTAAGCCTTCTAATTATATTTAGGAATAATATTACTATATATAATAAATTGATAATAGTATATTAAAGAATACTAGTATATATATTTATATACTTCAAATCAGCTAAGATAGTTACTAGACTATTAAATAATTTAAAGAATTTAATTCTTATCTTTGAAAAGATTTAATATAAGATACTAATATCGATATTTAAAAATAAACTAGTATTAGTAAATATAATCGATTATATCTTTTATAAGACTATTAATAGTTATATAAGAAATTATTAAAACTGAACTTACAATTAGAACAAGAGATACTATATATACTAAAAAGAAGGATACTAGTTTAAGAATTATTTAAAGAAAGAATATAATATTATATTCAAGAAGTATAGAGATTCTCGAAGTAGTAATAGTAATTATAAAAATAAGCGGTTTTAATAGTATATCGCTGAAATCGAGGGAAAGGATAAGAGTGAATATAATAATATTAATAACTTTGAAGATATATTTATAGCTTTTAATATTAATAATAATAATAATAGTCTAAATAACTTAGAAATATTCTTTACCTAAGCTAGTATTATTAATAGAAAAGCAACTATTATAATACTTATTAAATAAATATTAGTATATATAATTATAAAGGTAATATTAGTATTTAAACTTGAAGTTATTTATAAAACCTTTATATAACGCTCTTGTTATAATAATAGTAAGTTTTATAATATTATAATTGATATTAGAACTTTAATCAAGTTAATAGTAAGAATCAATTAATATAAAGTTTATTTAAACTTAGTATCTACTTTAATCGATATCTTAATTACTAGAAATATAAATATCCGTTTTAGTATCAATAATATTATATTTATAAACTTACTTTTTATTAATACTCTAATTAGAACTATCGAATTCTATATACTTTTATTAGATACTCTATTCCTCCTTTGCTTTCAGAATATAGACAAACTAAGTGTATATTTCAATAATTTAACGAATATAGTATATTTAGCTAAAAGAATATTCTAAGTAGTATAAAAGTTTAAATACTTATTCTTATTATAGAAAATCGTAGTCTAGAATATTATTGATAACTCAATTAATATAGATAAATACTACTTAATAAAGACTAAGTTATATTGATTATATTATTATTTCAAATATCTATTAGTCTTAAGATTATAATAATTACTTAAATATTCTAGTTATAATATTGATAAGAAAGTATTTACTAAATTAACTAAATTCTGTAAATTTTATTAAAAGTATATAAGATTATTAAATTAGTTTAAATTTATATTATAAGATAAACTCCTATTTAACTATTCTATTATCATCAATATAATATATATAAATAATAAACTTATCTTATATATTATTAACAAAGTAATATAGTTCTAAATAGCAAAATAGCTAGATAATATTATAGTGAAATATATATAGAATATACTATAATAATACTAGATTGATATTTATTTAAACTCTCTAGAGAATATTATCTATAATATTAACACGAACTTTGTAAGAAGAGAATTTAAGTAATATATAATAATAATAGTTATAACAACGAAAAATATACTTATCAAAGTATACTAGTCGATTAGAATTATTAAGTATTATTATTATATTCTTAGATATACTTATACGATTATTTAGAATAAAATAAATAATATAATTACTAAGGAATTAATATTGTAAATAGCTATTAAAGTAATAAATAATATAGTTAGATTAAGTAGATTAATCTTAACTTTATTAGTTTTTAGAGTATTTCTAAAAATAAATAAACTTGATCTTCTATTACTATCTATTAATAAATATACTAAAGTAATTTGCAAAGCTATAAATAAAATTAAAAGAGTATAAACTGAATAATAAGTTGCTAATATATTAAATTAGTAAAATAAACTATTAATAATATATCTCTACAATTTACTAATTAGTTTGAAAGTACTTATCTAAAAAGAATATAATTATACTAATATTTAGGATAGTCTATTTAAACTCTATACTATTAATAGAGAGATATATAAAATTAAACTATTTAGTAGAATTATTAATTTCTATAATATAGTTATTAAATTATTCTACTAAGAAGAAGAAATAACTAATTATATAATTAATAAGATAAAGTAAATATCTATTATTCAACTATATAACTAGCTTAGAAGCGATTTAGAGATCAACGAAATATAATTATAAACTGATATACTATAAAAGGAATAATAATTAAGAAGTATAATATTAAATTGTTACTAAAGAATATACTTAAACTAACTAGAAATTATATTCTTTCTTAATAACTCTAACTTTGATTTCGACAATTACAATAATATAAAGGAAGCTGAAGTATAGAATATAAAGTATTTTAAAAGTAATATAGAACTTCTTTTTACTAAATTAAGAAGGAAAGAGATTAATAGCTTAATAGAAAAAAAAGTCTTTAAAACTATCTTAAAAGAATTAATTCTATAAAGTATAAAGATCTTCAAAGCTAGATTCGTTAATAAGATTAAGTATTCTAGAATAAATAAAGTTTTCAAGAAATTAAAACTAATTATCTAAGTCTATAATAATACTAGAAAGAGCTTAGTTCTTATTTAGTTACTAATAATTTAATAAGTTAATTAGTAGATCTTACTTACTCTCTATATAATTTTTAAACTAAAGATGAAAATAGAGTTATATTTATATAATATCTTTTAAATATATATATAGATAATAACTTTGCTTTTAAGGAATATTTATATTTATATATTATTAGAAATAGAATATTTAAAAAGAATAATCTTATAAATTATCTAACTATTATATAGTATTACTAAGTCTAAGAACTACTAGTTTAGAATATATTATAAATATTATACTAATAAACTGAAAATATAATTATCTATATTTAATCTATATCTCCTTTCTATATAATTAAACAGTTTTAATATTATCGACTTCTAGACTAATAATATACTAATTATTATAAATAAAATATTTATAATATAAGAGTAGCTTTAACTTTAGAATACTTAATTCTTAGTTAAAGAATAAGAAATACTAACTTAAAACAAACTATTAAAGTTTAATAATAGTATAATTATAATTAATAAATATAAGCTAATACTAATATAATAATTCTAATATAGAAATATATAATTAATTACAAAGTTATTAATTAATACTATTATAAATCGCGGAAAAATTACTAAACAAACTAATCAAAAGAAGTAATATACTTTATAATATATAAGAGGTATATATATTATAATAATATACTAATCTAAAACTTTATATAACCTTTCAATTATTACTTAGAATATCGAACTGATAAATACTAATATTAAAGCTTTTAATAAATATATCTAATAGTAGATTAACAACTTTGTAAGAAGTATTAATTTCGTTTTATTCGATATAGAGATATTTAAGATTATAATATTTATAGATATATTATTTGTAAATAATAAAGACTACTTATTATAGATTAATTATATTATTATTTTAACGAATAAAACTAACAAAGTAAATCTGATTTATTAGTTATCAATTAAATATAAAAAAATTATAAAAAGTGTTTTAGTATCTAAACTCTATAAAATAGTATTTAGATTTAATATAGCTATAACTATTAAAAACACTATCAATATTATCCTAGAAAGGAAGATACTATTAATCTTTTATATAAATTCTTAATTACTCTATAATTGCTTTATTAAGTTTAGAACTACTTAAGAGAAATATTTAATAATCAATATAATAGCTTTATAATAGTTATATAAATACAAGGAAATTATAGAAGTTAAATAGATTGTTAGTAATAGTAATCCTATTAATATAATAATAAAAGGTAAATTATATTAAGTTTTCAAAGTACTAATTAATAATAATAAGATCGAATTAGATATTATAGAATAAGTAGAAAAGGTAGAAATAATAAAGATAAAGAAGAGGATATAAGAGGTTAAAATAATAAAATAGAGTATAAAGAGTAAAATAATAAAAGAGGATATAAAGTAGAATCAATAAATAGAAAGTAATATAGAAATAACCTTACTTTTACTTTTTTAGAAGAGTTACTAATATTAGAAATAAAGTATTTATTGTCGATAGACAGATTACTCTACCTTAGTTCGCTTATAATAAAAACTTTTATATAAGCTACTTATATAAATAATTTCTATAGAAGTATAAAGTAGTAAGACAATTAAGACTAGAAGTATACTAGCTAAATATTTTAAAATATAATATTCGTAGTTATATACCGAGTTTTCCTATAATAAGAAATATACTTATTAAATAAATATAATATTAAAAAGCTTTTATTTTCTAGTTTTTCAAGTAAATATATTTAACTTATAAAATAGTAGTTAAAATAATAATAATAAGTTTTTATTATATAAATAATATAATCTAAAAGATAAAATCTATAAAGATTTAAAAAAAGTTTTATTTATAAAAATTCAAATAATATATTTATTTCTTTTTTCTAATTATAAGTTTTAAAAATCTTATTAGTAGTTTTAATAAAGTTTCTTAAATATCTATATTTATAAAATAAAAAGTAAATTATTATTAGAAGATAAAATTATTTTTAATAATCTAAATTTACTTTAGAGATAATTTAGTATATTTTATTTAAAAGTAAATAATAATTATTTATATTAAAGATCTTAGTTTAAATTTATTAAAAAGAAAGATAATTAATTACTTTAATTAATTAAATATTATTTAAATATAAAATATCTATTTAGATTAGATTTTTAATAAATTAATATAATTAGATTAACTTATATATTTATTTTCAAAAGAATAAACTTTAATAAATATTTATTAATTTAGTATAATTAGATTAATAAAAATAATTATATTTAATTAATAGATAAAGAAAAAATAATTTAATTCTATTTTTATTAACTTAATATAACTAGATAGAAAAAAATAATTATCTTTATTTAATAGATATAGAAAAAAGTTATTAATATTTATCTTTATTAACTTAATATAATTAGATTGAAAATAATATTTATATTTATTTAATAAATATAAAGAAAGTAATTAAAACTAAGTATTTATTCTATTTAATTTATATAAAAAAGTATTATTCTATTTATTTATTAAATATCTAATTATATTAAATTTATTATTTATAAAGAAAATCTTATAATTTAAAATAAATCTAGAATATATAATCTTATAATCTAAAGTAAATATAAAGAAAATAAAACTTAAAGTTAATATATTAATAAGATTAAAAAAGAAAAAAAGTTAAAATACTTATATATAAAAGTTATAATATTAAAGTTAAAAGATCTATTATCTTTTACTTTATTATTTCTTTCTTATAATTACTTATATTTATATAATTAATTTCTTTTAAAACTCTATTTTATAAATAAGTTAAAGTAGAGTATTATAAAAAAATAATATATCTAGTTAATAATAAAATATAACTACTTCTTTTATTAAACAATTATTATATATTTATTAAACTAATAAAATATAATTTAAAAGTTTATTAAGTAATAAAAAGTTATTTAGAAAATTAAATATATTTTATAAATATCTATTAGTTTTCTTTTAATTAAAGAAAATTATAAAATCTAAATAAATAAATAATAAGTTAATAATAAAGATTATTTTATAAAAATCTTCTTATTATCTTTAAACTATTAAACTAAAGAAATTTAAGAAGATTAATTACTAGATTTTATTAAATATAGTATAATATAATTTATTCTTTTATATAACTTTTTTTTCTTTCTAGATTATATATAACTAAACATTTATTAAGATAAAAAAACTTAGAATTAAAAAGAAATTAGAAAATATATTAAAAGTTCTTTTTATAATAGATATAATTATTAATATTAAAATCGAATTTATAAAATACTTTTAAATTATAATCTTTTATTTAAAAAGTAATATTATTATATATAATAATAACTTCTCTAGTTAATAGTAAAGTATATTATTTATTATTACAAAGTAAGATTTTATTATTTTTAAGTTAAGCTTAGATATTATATTAATAAAAAATTATTAAATACTTTATATAAAAATCAAGGATAGTATAATTATATTATAAAGAAGTAGTTTAAATAATCTATTTTTTAATTATAATAACTATTTAAATAACTTTATTAACTTTAATAATTTGTTTATATTATATTTTTATTTTATATAAAAAGGTAAGTATAATATATAAGAAATTCTTTATAAAGTTAAATAGAATATATTAATTAGTCTAATTAATTTTAAATACTATATATATATATTTATAGAACTTTATATAATATTTTATATTTAGTCTTTTATTTCTTATTTCTTTTAATAAAGTATTATTAGAATCTAAAAGATCTAATTATCTATTTTATATAGAAAATAGTCTATAAAGCTAAGAATTATAATATAACTTAGAGATAAAGCTTTTATTTTTAAATAAAATATTGAAATAAGTAAAATAAAAAAAAATAAAAATAGTAATAATAATAAATAAGTTAATATATAAATTATTAATATTTTAGAATACTATTTTAAACTTTATATAAACTTTATTAAGATTATTATATAGAAAGTTAATAAAAACTCTTAATAATATTAAGAAGAATAGTAAATAATATAAAAATTAAATTAGATTTTTACTAAGTAATTATTACTTAATTTAATATTACTTCTAAAAGTAATTTTTAAAAGAAAAAATAATAAGTTTAATAAAAAAGTTATTTTCTAATTTAAATTATATTTAAATAATATCTTTAAAATTAAATTATTCTCTTAGATTAAATTGTTTTTTCTTTTTGAATATATTTATAATTAAATAATATATATCTTCTTTTAAATAATACTTTTCTTTAAATATAATATTTATATCTTTAAATTTATTAAGTTTTTCCTTTATATAATTTTTATTAGTAAATATAGATTTAATAGTTAATTAGAAATCTAGAATTTAAATATATATAGTAGTTTATATAAAAATAATATATCTAGAGTTATATAATAGAATATTGATATCTAAACTTTCAAATAATTTAATATTATTAATAATAAATTTAATTTTAAATTTAAAGTAAAATTAAATTTAAATAATATTTTTATTATATTATTTACTTTTTACTTTTGTAGTTATTATAAAAAAATATATATTATATAATCTAATAAGATTATATATAATAAATAGAAAAGTACTTTTCTATCTTCTATTACTAAGTTAAAACTTTTAATAACTTTTTATATAATATAATTTCTAAAATAGCTTTTAATTAATATTATTATCTTTATATAATTTTATATAAAATTGTCTTTCTAAGTTAATCTAATATTAATTTCTTAGTATATATATTTTATTAACTTTACTATTTTATTTCTTTTATTATTTCCGATTAAACTTTAAATAAATCTTTAAGTAATAAAGATTTTTTATACTTTTTCTAATAAAGAAAATAATTATTTTTTTAAAATCGTTAAGCTTATAAATACAAATATTAGTATATATACTCTAAATAAAAATATTAGTAAATTTATATTAGAAAAAGTAGAAAAGAAATTATTATTATAAATAATAACTACTTTATTATTATCTTCTTTTAAAATTCAATATTTAAACTTATATAAATACTTAGTTATAAATTAAAAAGAAACTTTTAATTATAAAAAAAGAAAAATCTACTTTAAAAGTAAAATAAAATATTAAATTATAAAATTATTTTTATTATTTTTTAATTAATATAACTATAAGATTAAAAGATTATCTATATTAAAACTAAAGTTAAAAAAATAGAAGATAGAATTTAATATATATCTAATTAAAAAGTATTCTTTTAAAAGTATATAAAATCTTTTAGAATAGAATAAGTTAGTATTTATAAAGTAAACTATTATCGATTATTTTAATATAAATATTATAAACCTTATTATTAAAAAGATTATTAATAATTAAAATAAAGTAGAATTAAAAGTTTTTTTTAAAGTTAGTAAAACTATTTATAATTCTATAAATACTATTAATATTTATAATTATCAAAAGTAAATTATTTAATATACTATATTTATAATTAAGAAAATAAATATATTAAAGATTCTTTTTAATATCTATTATTTTTCTTTCAAATATTTCTTTTATAATTAATATAAATAGTAATCTAGTTTTTATTATAAAATCTATATATTTATAATAAAGTTGATTATACTTTTAAAAGATTAAAGTTATTATAATAGAATTATAATATAAATAGTTATTAGAAATAAAATTTAAGATTCTAAAATTCTTAAATAATTATAAATTTAAAAGAGAATAAAGATAATTTAACTTTTTATAATTATTATAGATATTATTTACTTAATAAAATATATTAAAATAATTATTAAACTATTATATATATTCTATAATAAAGTAAAAATTTCCTTTCTTTAAATAATATATAAAGTATAAGATAAAATTAAATAATATATAATATTAAAAGTCTTTATTACTTTTAAAAGAAATATTCTTTATTAGTTCTTCTCTAATTATAGATTCGATATTTATCTATATTATAAATATTAATATATTTTATATTTAAAACTTTCTCTTTTAGTAAATAAAAATAATAAGAATATATTCTTCTTTTTAGTAAATAAAGATAATAAGAATATACTCTTCTTTTTAATAAATAAAGATAATAAAAATAACTTCTCCTTTTTAATAAATAAAGATAATAAAAATAAACTTTTTTTTTAATATATATAATTATTAAAAAGAAAGTTTCGAATATTTTAGATTAAAAGAATAATAAAATAGAGAATTCGAATATACTAATAATATATAAGATTAAAATAATAAAAGATTTTTTTAATATTTTAATCTAGAATTATCTTTTTTTAGATTTTTATTAATTATAAGATTTTCAATTATCTTTATTTCTATTTATAATAATCTAGTTATAGTATATAATAAAATTTATACTTTATTTTTTATAGAAGGAATTATAAATATATTTATTTTATTTAATTTACTAGATAGTTATATTTATTCTTTTATATTAATATTCTTTTAAATTTATTTACTTTTTATATTTTAATTTTATATTCTATTATTCTTTTTAACTTTCTATTATTAATAGTTTTTTAAAGTATTAAAATTTATTCTCTTTTTAATCGATTCTAGATAATAAAATAGAAAATAAAAGAATATTATATTAAAAGTATATTTCAAACTTACTATATTATTTACTATACTTTTTCTTTTACCTTCGAAAGCTTTAAACTTTAATAATATTATAAACTATTTTAACTAATTAAATTAAAAGCTTGATAACTTTATATAATAAAGATAATAAATTAATAAAAACTTTTCAAGATTTACTATTCTTATTTAATAAAGTTAAGAAAAATATTAGTTTATAGAATAAATATTTATATTCTTAAAATACTATAAACCTATTAAAAATATTATTAACTTATATAAAAATATTATAATTTTATATCAACTAGCTAATAACTAATAATAAAAATATTACTAACTTATATAAAAATATTATAACTTTATATTAATTAGTTAGTAATTAATAATAAAAATATTATTAACTTATATAAAAATATTATAATCTTATATTAACTAGCTAATAACTAATAATAATAAGATTATAATATTTTTATATAAGTTAATAATATTTTTTATTATTATTAGTTATTAGTTAATTAATATAAAGTTATAATATTTTTATATAAATCGATAATATTTTTATTATTAGTTATTAGCTAGTTAATATAAAGTTATATTACTTTTATATAAATTAGTAATATTTTTATTATTAGTTATTAGTAAGTCAATATAAAATTATAATATTTTTATATAAATTAATAATATTTTTATTATTAGTTATTAACTAGTTAATATAAAATTATATTACTTTTATATAAGTTAGTAATATTTTTATTATTAGTTACTAGTAGATTAATATAGAATTATAATATTTTTATATAGATTAGTAATATTTTTATTATTAATTACTAATTAGTTAATATAAAGTTATATTACTTTTATATAAGTTAGTAATATTTTTATTATTAGTTACTAGTAGATTAATATAGAATTATAATATTTTTATATAGATTAGTAATATTTTTATTATTAGTTATTAACTAGTTAATATAAAGTTATAATATTTTTATATAAATTAAAAATATTTTTATTATTAGTTATTAACTAGTTAATATAAAGTTATAATATTTTTATA